>CAEFZY010046228.1:0-102332 GCA_903066815.1 Brachyrhaphis roseni
GTGTAAAGTGCCGTTTTCAATAGATCGGACAGAATTGAGCCGCTTTGGTAGCATAGCACTAACAGGGCTGGTTAAAAAAAACCATACCGGTAAAAGTCACTGAGAGCTTCTTAATCTTCCTCCTGAGCACTGAGACGTGTTAAGTTACATTAAACTTAAGCCGCATAGTTGTACAAGCCGCAGGGTTGACAGCGTGCGACAAAAGTCGCGGCTTATAGTCCAGAAATTACGTACATCTCTGTTAAAATATATTTGCTCCTTTAGACTTCTGGTTTAGCTTTTTTTTTGTCATCCTTAAATGTTTCAGATGATTAAACACATTGTTTTGAGTTAATTTATAATATGGAAAAAATGTTGTGTTATAAGTGAAATAGTCTGCCAATGGAACAAGTACATTTTCCCTAATAATAAGGAATTATTTACTTAAAACAAGCCTCTATATCTTACTGAAAAGTTACTTATAAGTTAGTTTTGTCTTATTTCAAGTGTACTAAGATGTTTTCTCTAGATACTAGACCTAAAATGCTTGGTAAGATTTTGTCGTTTTGCAGTGTTCAGATGTTGTGCTCTCACACCTCAGTTTTATTGTGAATATGATTCAATATTTGGGTATTATGTGATAAATACTACTTTCTAATTGTAAGATGTATAATGAATAGAATAATTAAGGGTAGATTATGTAAAGAGAATATTTGTTGAGCTCTGGTGACTGGGGTGAAATTCTCCCAAATCAAATATTTTTTTGAGCCCCAACGCCACAATGGAATATTTACAAATCCAAATTTCAGACCAAGTAATTTAGTTGTCTGGCATCATCGTTCCAATTAGGAGTTCACAGACTTGATTATTATTTTGTATTACACTATAAAAACTTGTTTTCATAATAAAGAGGCTGCAGTAGCTAATTGGCCCCAGGGGTCCTGATGACTGTGGGAGCAGTGACCAAGAATAAAGTCAGATTATTCATAAGTAGCATATCAAGTTAATTAACTCTGACAGATCCAGAATATTGTTAAAACTTTTAAACAGCGAAAAGGTTTAAAGTGATCCCACTCACCCAGCACAACCAGAGGAGACAGGCAGGTTCGAAGTGTTGCCGTTGCTGGAAGCAACACTCATGTGAACAGGAAACATTCCCCCAATGACGACCTTTTTCTTCTCTACATCCTTGTAGCCGTTCAAGTTGAACTTGGCCTTCAGCTTGCAAGTGGATTCAGCCCAAAGAGAGCCGTAAACGCAGGAAAAGCAAAACAATCCGAGCAAGAAGCCTCTCATTTTTATGCGTCGTCAATGCTCAACAGTCGGGAAAGCTTTCTCTCTCTCCCTCTACAACAGACAGAGAAGTGAGCAGCGTCTCGTGACAGGTGTCTCATCCGTCCTCTGGGGAGAAGAGCTGCAAACGTAGTCTGACAGACTTAACCGAGTGCAACCAAAGCACAGAGACAGCAGATAACTGATGAGTCGTTTATCTTAAGATGTTGGGACTCAAAAAGTAGAGCCTCTGTCGTTATTTTTGACATCCAACCACTCAAAATCAAAGAACAGCTGCTAAGTCACACATGCTTAAAGAGATGTTCCAGTACATTGATGTCCTTTTTGATGAATACAAACTAAATGCTGAACTTTGAGGAGGATTAGCATAGATGCACACTTCAGAGTTCGATCATTTCTAAGAAACGATATGATACGTCTTCATTTCATCTCCCGGCCTCCCGACCTTTGTCTCCTGTAAATGTGCTTCATTATTCTGTGCAAACTGCCACAGGCTACAAGTTAATTGTCAGGTGCATGTGCTGACTTGTTACATGCGATGTTACATTTCACTAACTGTTCCAAGATCGGCCCTTGTCCCAGGAGTAAAGGTTGGCAGTGTGATGGACCTGTTTGCTCTTGTCTCTCAGTCTGGGGGGAGCTACACACACCTGAACCTCCAGCAGACAAAGATCTGTTGAATCTGTTAAACTATTTATATTCAACAACATCATGATGTATATTTTCAGCCAGAAAGCGTCTACATAAACTGAAGGAACGGTTAACGTCTTTTGTGGTGTTCGTAGGTTTTGTGATTTATTTTAGGCATAAATCAAAAGTTTATACAGTATATCCTGCAAAGAAAATTTTGAATTTAAAAATAGAACATAAATTTAAAAAGAAAAATCAGCTTAAAAGGAACACAATATTCTTAATTGTACAAATCCACAATATCTTTGGCCTCTGACATTTCACCTTGCAGTGACAAGTCAATACGGTCTCTGGAAAAACCCATCATTCCCCATAATTCAGCAGGGACAAATTCAACAGCATTAATTTATAATAGTTTTCTTATTGACTTCATTAATCTTTCATCACCGTGGCTGAAATTTACCTCCTACTTGTTCACAGGATTTTAATCAGATTGAAGTCTCACTTTTGAGTAGAATACTGTGATATTTGGTGGAAGGCTCAATTACTGTAAGCTGAATAGTTTCTGTGGCTGCAATCCCAAATCATCACCCCTCCACCACGTCTGACAGCTGTTTTTTTTGTGTGAGATTTATGCTGTTTATCTTTCTCCAAAGAAGTTATTGTGACTTGACACATCTCAAATTTAGATTTATTTAAATCAAATTGCTCAAAAAGTATTTTGATTCATCAAAATACAACCTAAATCATCCTCAATTTCTCTTTGAAGCATCTTTTCCTACATACTTTGGTCAGTCCGACCTTCTGGTGATTGTACTAGGTTATTCACTCCAAGGATAATCGATTCTCCTAGATTGATGGGACGCAACCATTCTTCAAGATCATTTCTGATGTTTTTACATTAGACTCACATTCATCCAACTGCTCTAAAGTGCATATATTCAGCGATGCATAGTTCAGGAAGCAACAAGGAGATAAGTTCCTTCCTCAATTTTACTAAATACTTAAGAAAATTAATGTTAAGTTCTGAATTTGAAGCAAAAAAAATTATCTTAAAAATCCTTTCAACTAATATTTAGCAAATAGGAATAACCCTAAACCAAACACACGGAAAGTTTAATCTCATTTAATATCAGAGCAGTGTCGCTGGTCATAATGTTATGCCATTTCTGGAACAAAAAGTGACAAACAGTAGAAGTTTTAACATTGAGATCTTTATTAAAGCTCAGTTTTCCATTGTACAAATGTCATAATTGAAACTGCATGCAGTGGCTTGGTTTGAGGCACGTTACTAAGGAAAAATGAACATCGCTGAGCAAACTTGAAGTAAATAAAAATTAAGGACAATATTGCATAACTTAATCTTATTGAGATTTAAAAAAAAAAAATCCACTTTAGCGGTTTTATGGGGACTTGTGTAACATAGAAACACACTTACAAAGGCAAAACAGAAGGACAATCACAAACAGCAGTTAAGGTCACCAAAGAGTTGAGTTAACGGAAGGATGAGAGGCACAAAAACAGATGGAGGCATCACATCCAGGGTAAATATCGCTAACAGGAGACTACACGCTTTTAAAAACTCAGTTAAACCTGAGCACTGTATTCACTGAGATCTAAATGACGAGACGGGAGACCAGAAATGATGCATCGACAGTTGTGAAAGTGACCATGTATACAAGGCGCGACGACATGAAATGAGGCAGGAGCTCGAGCCAACTCCCTTAAAAAGGACCTTCAACACTAAAGAGGGACACAGTTAAGATAAAGTTTCTACTTGTTGTTTATGCTGATGTAGCACCGAGGCTTCATGAGTGAAAAATGTGCAAAAACGTGCCTCTGCACAATGCAGGATCAGCCAAATCGTCAAACAACAGCAAGTGACACGATGTGGTTAAAAGCTCTTACTACTGTACTTATAGGTTTGATATTAGTCCTTTTGCCTTTATAATCTTCTTCATAAAAAAAGCACACATACTGCAGCATGAGGAGAACAGCATTCTCCTCTCTGGACAGAGTCCATTCATTTCACACCAGAAAAGAAAAGAAAAAAAAACAAAAAAAAAAAAAAACATGAAAATACAGAACAGGCACGTACAAAGTTACCAATGGTATTGGCTTCTTTCCCAGGAGTCATCTCTCTGAAGCCACTGCTGGGTGGACTGCTGTCCAGGAAGGATGCAGAAACAACACAACAGCTCCAGCCAAATAATCTGAGGAGTCCACAATATTCAACACCACCACAGCATATTCTACTTTTGGCAACAAAAAAAAAGGGGCTTAAAAATTGATTGGTCATGTAGGCTGCTGATTCAGACAGCCTCGGCTGTAACACAGTATGGAGGTGGAGAGATAGAGAGAGAGTACAAACAGAGGATAGTCTGAAAACATTCTGTACTACAAGAAAGAAATACAAAGCAACAGCTGAAGACTTTCATCCCCAACCCACTACTGCATTTTCGTTCATGACAACACTAGTTTGCTTCTCTTATTTTTATTTTATCCACCCCACAATTAATCTTTAGGCACAACATTGAGTCAACATCACAGCTTCTTACCGCTTGCCTTTAAAAGGTTAAGCTCATAAAAGGAAGCAGCGATTTACCTTTGTATAATAGCCAGAACATGTACATGAATTAAAAATAACAATATATTAACCATAACCAACACTACTGGATCCCTACTTCCGAAGAAAGAAAACAAAACAAAACAAATTAAGACCAGGTAGGAGTGGGAGTGATGGGGAGTGCAGAGTGGAGGGGCTTCGTCACAGTACGGTCTGCCTTCCATGGGAATGTCAAAGAGAAAGAGGAGGTAAAGAGGGGTCGGGGGAGGAAGGACAGAGAGAGAGCGGCTCACCGGCCCTCCGGTGTCTGCGGAGAGTGTTTGTGCACTGTGTGTGAATGTGTGTCCTATTGATATGAAGTCATGATGTGGCTCTATTCCCACTCTGTGGTGCCGGGTGGCTTGGAAGTCAGGTCGTACATCACTCTGGAGATGCCCGGGATTTTCTTGATCTCATTTACCATCTTTAGCACCACCTGGTGGAGTGAGCAAAACCAAGTTGCATCATGAGAGTGTTTTGTTTTTGTTTGGGGTTTTTGTCATCACCAATTCTTCTGGCTGGCAAAAAAATGCCATTCAAACCAACCGGTGCCTATTTGACAATGTATTCGCCCCCATTGTTCGACATGGAGTTCCTAGTTACTCACAAGTTTTGGTCAGCTGAGTCCAAGTTATCAAGTCACAATGGAGAACCGTTACAATCTAGTCTGTACAATTAAGATATCTTTAAAAGTCACACTTGTCTGACACTATTGGACAAGTTAAAGGATCACAGAGAGCAGCAAGTCATGCCTTGATCTCAAGAAATTCAAAAACAGAAACTAAAAAAACAAACAAACAAAAAAAAGATATTCATCACTGTGGAAAGAGTTCAAAGTCCATTTTCTGAGGTTTTGGATTCCAGGGAACAATAATGAGACCCATTTTAAACAAATTGAGAATTGAGTGCCAACTAAAACTACTCCCAAGAGCACATCAACATCTCGTTTTTAAAGTCCCAGAAAATTTCCAGGACTAAAGTACTGACGCCTCACTTGCTTCAATTAAGAACACCAACTAACCAAAAACAACACAGTGTCCTGGCTCATGTTTTCTACAGAAACTTTTTCATGATACTAAAGACTTTCAAGAAAAATAATCTTGAGACTGAAGAGAAAAGTTGAACTTTCTATGAGGTACATTTCCTGTTAAGCAAATCTAAATGTGATTAAATCAAAAAGAATTAAAATCTTTGCTGTTGACTGAATAACAACAGCAATGATTTTGCACACAGAACCAATAAATCAAATAATTCTCTAAAAGTTTTATAAACATTTATTCACTAGTAAATGTAGCAGACAGACTTGTGTGGTTTTGCAGAAAGTGTCCAGCAGTATTTTATGGAGGGGAGTGTAGCATCTTCAGATGCTCATCATGATGATATTTGTGTTGCTGAGATATTAAACTTTGCAGAACTTGGGGGATGGGGATACATTTATTTTCACCCAGATTGAACTAATGTCATATTACAGACTGCTTCACCCAGAGAAAACTTCATTTGACAGAGTCAGTCAAAGCTAACCAAAGACTTTCACTTAACTCTGCTGCACTACCCCTAGAGGCTGCAGCAGCCTCTTAATACTCAGTGGTCTGGAGGAAAGTTGAAGTCAATGTTGTTAGAATAAAGACTTTAGTAATTAAATAGGAAATTCTATTAAATTATCTTATTTTATTGAGGGTTACTCATGATGACAACTACTGGCACCAGCCTTAATCTGTAAAATCCTGAGTTTATACTCCCTAGTTTGAAAGCACATAATGTGGCAAACTGCATCATATTATCTCACCTCCTCTGGGATATGGTTACCAGGCATGGAAGCGATGCCCGTCATGAAGTCGCTGGTGATGAACGTGCGGACCACGACGGAGCGCCGACAGGAAGGCTGCTTCTGCAGGGGGTCTCGGTCAAAATGCAGGGGAGTGAGGATGATCGGCATCTGGCTGATCTTGCCTGAATAACCTGAAATAAAAACAAAGAGAATCCAAGGCAAACCAAATGTTTCTGATTAGTTTCAAAAACATCTGATAATAAAACCGGTGACAATAGATTCTGTCAAAGAGAATACTAATTAATGCTGCAGCCTGACAGGGAGGAATACAGATCCGTTTTTAATCGGTTATATATATATAACCAATTATATGAGATGTATGAGGGAAGCATGAGAGAAATGAACAGTAAAAATTAATAATTCCTTATATTATGATGAGATAAGGAAACATTTCTTTTCAATATATATATGATATATATTTGCTTATATGATAAGCAAATACCTTTAATGAGAATAAATTAAGATTTTCCACACATTCAAGTTAACACTTAGAATAAGGCTTTTTAAAAAATAAAAAAAAATACTACTGCTTAGATTTAAAAGAAAAGGGATGGATTTAGTTCATGGCATCCAATACATTATTTATTTACTAAATTGAAAATATATACACACATCTCAAAAATTTTAACTTTTAAAGAAATCAAAACTTACCAGACTCTCTAAGAATAGAATGAGCAACAAAGTCCGCCTGTCTGAGCGTGCTCAGAACACCGGTGGTCAGGAAAGTTGGGGTAATGTCTGTTGGCGGCTCTTTTACGTGGGACCCAAAAATATACACAACTCTGGAGAAACACATGAGTCACAGAGTTGAGGTTAGGTCTTTAAAAACACTGAGCTCTAAATGTTTCTGCTGATTGAAGAGAAACTGTGATTTTTTTTGTGTGTGTGTGTTACCTGTTGATGGTATGGCACATGCGAGGGATGAGTCTGGCCAGGAACATCAGTGATTCCCAGTGAGGAGATTCTTTACTCGTTACACCGCACACATAACTGTAAGACCGACAGTCTCCCTGTAACAGAGACAAAACACTATCAAATAAATGGGAACCAAAGCCTTCAGAACTAATTCAGGACATTTGTGTAATAAATAGACATTTAAGATTGATAAAGTTCTGTTTTCGTTTTCAGCCCAGGCACAGAAAGCCGTCTATGTTTAGCCACAGTGTCCTGTCTGGCCCACAGATTGAGGTTTGAGTTAAATTTAAACCTCTGGTCTCTAACAGGCAGTCACAGGGCACACCTACAGCAAACTCTCTGTCACTGACTGACTGGCAATGTTTGTCAGAATTTAGCGTCATTCATCTCTAGCTGATCCAAAATACTTAAGAAAAGAACTTGCTCTGAACACATTGTCCAAGACAAAAGTAATGAAAAAATGTGGTGGTTTTTGTGTGGGTGTGTCTTGTGGGTAACATCTAAATTACCGTCCCTGCCCAGCAAAAAGCAAACAGCTGGAGACAGACACTGTGTCAGAGTAACTCTGTCTCTGAAGCGATGCTACTTCTCCCACATAAGTGCAACAGCTGACATCTTCCAGAACAACAGGCTGTTTTTGAGTTAAGAATAAAATATTTCTACAGCTTCTGTCTCAAGGTCCTCTAATCCTCTACTCTGTCAAAACAGATTAGTAATTTAAGAGACATATATGCATACATTTTAGATTTCGGACAGAAAAAGAGTCATAGGAGACACTCTTTACTAAAAACAAAAAAGCCATCTTTTTGGATGATAATGTAGTGTCTGGAGTTTATGAGAATGACTGTTTATTGTCAAACTTTTTTTAAAAGAAGAAAAACGGTTGCTTTCTTGACAAAAGGAATGGAATAAGGAATTGCCCCAAAGAGGGAGTTTGTAAAAGTAATTAGTTAAAGAGGACAGATTCCTCCTGACAATCTAGTCATTTGGAAACATTTCTTGTCCCACAGTTATAAAACAACTGGAATATTTGATTCATGTAAAGAAAAATTCTTCAACTGAGGGACAAGTACACAACACACATCCTGCCATGATGTGTGTTGCCATGGCTCTACCAGAGTCCTCTGGTCAGAAAATGTGTTTTACTGAAAATTAAAAATTGTAACAATTATGACAAACTAAAGTGTAAAGCACTTTATGTCCCTGATTCAAGAGTTTGAATGCATTTGATGTTCTGGTTTACCTGGACACCAACAGTTTTGATGGGCAGCAGGAAGGCATTAAGTGAATGAAGGCTGGTGATCTGCATGAGCTTTTCCTCCTCTTCATCTGATATGCACGACTTGACTCTCTGGAGCAAGGCATGAGGCTGGACGGCAAGGAAACACAAGAAGGTTCAACATGACGAAATGCAGCTGGCTTTGTCCCAACAAACAGAAAAACAAGCCACCTCTGAATAAACATAAAATTGTTTTATGAGCAAACTGAAGATGCTTAAATGTTGTTAGGTTTATTTAGGTAAATTCTATATTTTCAGGGCAAAATTGAAAAACTAGATTACAAGGGTGATATTTCTGGAGTGACTAATCAACCAGAAGCATCTCATTATTTAAAAAGCACCCAGATAAAAAACAGCCACAAAGGTCTTCACTTTTCAGTGTTTCCAAGGCACCATGTTGTCTCCATGTTGCATGTTCCCCCAGTTCCTATAAACTTTCATGTGAGAAATAATATTACTGCTGGGAAGCAACAGGGCGTTGTCATCGGACTACACAGTAAGAAATGAACTCGAACACAAATTATGTCCCTGCAAATTTCAAAGGATACCTTTTTGCAGATAAAGTTTGATATGCTTGATCAGAATAATAAAAGAGACTCAAGTTATCAGACAGGATCTTGTTCAACTGAAGTGGATATTTAGCTGATTTAAAACAGAACATGCACTTTAGAGAAAAGTGTAGCATAAAAGTTAATGATGGTTATCGTATTTTCATGCATTGCGAAAAGACCAGTAGACAAGAAAATAGTCTGACTTTTTCACTGACCTTTTTGACACTTGCAGAAAAGTCTGTGACAATTTTGAGGATGTTGTTTGTTTCAGCAAAATCCTTACAAATATAAGGCTCCTCAGCACAAATCACTCTGATGGACAAACCAGGACCTAAAGGAAAAAAAAAGAAGTAATGTTTACACTGGTGCCAGGATTGACACTTATGTGAGCAGTACTTGTTTATATGATTGAGAAAAGAGAAAAAACATTAGATGAAAAGCTTAAAATGCTTAATTAGTGTGGACTATATTGATTTAACAACTGTATACTATAGTGACAGAGAATGCATATGTGTATATTAACTTACCAGGAAAAGGATGCCGAGAGACGATCTCCTCTGGCAGGCCCAACTCTCTCCCCAGTGCTCTCACCTCATCTTTATGAAAATCTTTCAAAGGTTCGATTACTTTTCCCTGGACAGAAATAAAAATTTATTCAGCATTTTTACAGTTTTCACATATTTTTGGATTTAGGTGAAAGGGCAAAAGCAAGACAAACTAATTCATAAGCACAATCAGTAATATCTACAAAATGTATCCATAAATGCTAAATATCCAGCAGAGCCTGTACTTATACTGTACTGATTAAGCATGAGAGCAGGCAAACAATTCTTCGAAATACTGAGTTTTAAATTCTTTACTAATTTGTTTTTCAATTTACTTTCTGAAATCCAACTTGCATTCAATAAATGCCAAGAACTCACACCAGACAGTACAAGTTAGGTGATAGTAGGAGTTTGTGTGAGCAGGTACCTCATCTCTGAGTTTGCGGATGAGCTCGGTGTCGTTGTGGTGTGTTTTGATGACCTCTGCCTTTGCGCTGGCAATATGAGACGCACTCTCAATGAGATCAGGCCGCAGGGTGCCTTGTGCCAAGAAAACCTCTTCAGGGTTGAGGTTCATTTCTCCAAGCACTTCATTAGCCACCTGTGAAGTGACACAGAGGATCAAATAGTGAACTTATAATATTAAAAGGAATGATAATGCAATCGGTTAGTAAGTCAAAACTAAAACTCAATAACTGTTTACATTCTTGCTGGTATTTGGGCAATTATTTCCACAGTTTTATTAATTGAAATAACATTTCTGCTGGTATGGCAGAGTCTTATTTTTCACATGTTGTAAAAAGTCTGTTTCCTTTTAATGCAAAATTACACAGGCAGTTTTAAAAAATATTTACTCGGTCTCACATTCCTTGTCCTTGGAGCTATTTTTAATAACTACACATTGTTGTAATTTTATCAATACAATATATTCTTAGTTTTTTTTTTTTTTTTTTACATATTCTTTTAGATTTCTGCCTGTCGCTTTGCTGCTGTTACACCCAAATTCCCCCAATGTGGGACAACAAAGAGTATTTTTTATTCTATAAAGAGCACAAACCATAAAGGACCGTTTTAAACAGAATTGTCAAAAAGCTGCTGCTCACTTTGACAAATGTGTCTCCAATAATCTTCCTTTTCTCTTCAGGATTGGTGGTCATATTTAAGGTTTTACTGATGCGTTTCCGTGGCGTTCTGTCCTCGTCAGAGATTGGAAGAGTTGTTGTTCCGTTGTAAAAGGTGTGAGCTGCATTTACCACTACAGAAACAAACATACTGACGGTTAATTTATACAGAATGATTATACATGCACAACTCAGTAAATTAAATAAATAAAGAACATGGGTGTTTCCAGTAATTCAGTTGAAAGTGCAACTCATAGGTCACCATCAAAGGAACCTGGATCTCCTTAACACCAACTGTTGAGATGAAATATTGTCAAGAACATCTACAAACTTTTCAGTTGCCAACTATTTCTGTATTAAAAAAAACTTTTTTGGTCTTATTCAAATTTTCTTAAAATAAATAAATAATTAAAAATACACAAGGTTCATTTTTGAATGGTGTGACTGAAAATCTGATCGGGTTTTCACATTTATCAACCTGCAAATGACACATCTTAACCACCTTTCTTAAAACAACAAAAAAAAAAAGCAAAATCTTCAAATGTTTCCCATAGAAGATCCACATAAAAATACTTCTACAGAACTAAAAACTTGTTTTCTACCTTTGAGTTTAATGCCCAGCTTGGTGAGGGCCTCCTCCACACTCAGACTCTCTCTCTTTCTCATGAAGCCGTTGTCGATGTGAACTGCTATCACCTGCTCCTGGTTTAGAGCTTTGTTCAAGAGAGCAGTGCAAACTGTGGAGTCCACTCCACCGCTCAAAAGCACCTGTTGAACCAAAAAACAACTGAGTTGGACCAAGATCAACATTTTATCAATTTAATGTTATTTTAACCAACTAATCATTATGACTTAACCACCTAATATGCTGTGAAAAAAAGCGAAGTTTAAAACTCCCGCTAAAGCGCAGAACCAAGTCATGACTTTAATTCAACAGAGTGAATACAAATGTTGCTACTTCTCTTCAAACTACCACTACTGTACCCACCTCCAAATCAGCTGCAGCACTTCACACCAAGTTCTATAGTTCGAAAATATTCTTTCTTCCAGAAGGAAATCAAAGCAAAACATTTTTTTTCCCTCCAACTTTAGGCAGTTTCACTCACCAGAACTTTAGATGTGCCCACTTTTTCTCTGATTTCATTGATGCAAACCTGCTGCCGGTTGTGCACAGTAAAGTTACTTGTACAACCCGCAATCTCAAACAGGAAGTTGCGCAGCATCTCCATCCCTCGCTCTGTTAGGTCGACCTCAGGGTGAAACTGGGTCCCATACAGCTTCTTCTGTTCATTAGCAATCCCTAGATTGAAAACAGGGCTTTTAAAAAAAATCATCACCAAGCATGTACCATTTAAACTTTTGAATAAAACTACTCTAATATGCAAAGAATACGCTGCCTATTGTTTTTAAAATAGTACAGGAGTTTATGCATGCTTATACATTTTATGACAACAATACAGATTATGCAAACTCTGGGCAAAGATTATCTAAAGTGCTCATCACCAGCAATGATGTTCCCTGACTGAGCCACCACTTTAAAGCCATCAGCCACTTTATCCACGCTGTCACCGTGGGTCAGCAGCACCAGCTCCTCCTTCTGAAGGCCTCTGATAAGAAACACACACAAGCGTCAAATGAAGATATGAAGTGTTTACTGATCTGTTGGGTGATAGTTATTGCGTACCCCCAGTGTTTGTGGTAGAAATCTAGAATAACAATAAATGTGACATTTTTTGTCATGTTAGAGGGCAAAATATGTCGACACTTAAATATTTCTGATTAAATGTTTTTTCGGACTATGTGAGAAACTGCATCTTTGAAGAAGAAATAAAATGTATAGGAATGAATTTTGAAGATCACCTATTGTTAAACTTATCTAAATAAGTAAGTCTGCAATGTAGTTAAGATTAGTTTAAATTTAAAGTTGATTGAAATGTACTGCAGGCCAAGTAAAGCTGGAACAATTAACTGGACTGTGACGAATCAATTATTCAAATAATCATCAACTAATTTAGTAATTGATTGTTAACTAGAACATACAAACTTCAAAAAAAGGTTATTTGTTGAAAATAAAATTTTCACGTTAATGTTAGAAGTATTTTTAACTACAAATGCATAATTTGTTATAAATAGAATGCTATGTTCTTTTTCTTTTAGGCAAGAAAATGTTTTTTTCTTATTTAAAACAGGATTTGAATTATCAAATCATTGTTTAGTATCATTTTTTTTAAAAATATTTCTAATATTGTATAAATCTGCAGAATATGCCAGTTTTTTATCTATTTAATTGGTCAATCATCAGAATAATCGATTACTAAAATAATCGTTCGCTGCAGTCCTAAAGCCAAGAGAAGCATTTGCATGAATAAAAAAAAGTACATATTTCATAATAACAATAACTTTTGAACTAATATTTTTTGCAACAATTATGTTTGCATACTTCAGATACTCAATGTATGAAAAGTTTCTACAATACCTGAAAAGGGAGCACGTGTTGTCCAGCACAACGTTGAACACTCCATCCTCCCTTACGCTCTTTTTATGGACTGTACCACCGAAAACCTTATTCATCATCTATGGCAAACACACAGAGTTAATAATTACACACTGACTTAGTAATGGTGTGCTTGAAATACAGTAAATCATTTCAGAGAGTAGAGGAAATATTGCTGTTCCTTATCTTAAAAGGCAAACAGCCTCTCAAGACACTTCAAGTGTGAAGCATGGATAAAGCTACCTGCATCCCATAGCAGATGCCAAGTACGGGCTTTCCTATGGTGAATATGGCCTGGTCGAAATAGGGAGCATCTTCTGCATAAACAGAGGCTGGACCTCCTGAAATAATGATGGCTCTAAGGAGTGAAAGAGAGAGACAGAGGAAAAACCATAAAGACAATGCAAAACCACAAAGCACCTTCACACTTCATTTTAAAGAAACCATACAAAAAGGGTGAAAAACTATAAAATAAAGGCACTCTCTCCCCCACCAGGGTTCTCACCTGTAACCCTGTTCTCTGATGGCAAAGGCAGGGGTCTCTAAAGGAAGAATCTCTGAGCGGACACACAGCTCCCGCACTCGTCTGTCAATCACCTTCCCATATTGTGCTCCTGCATCCAGGATGGCAACCGCCCCCTCGCAAGATCCATTCTGCGCTGAGGTGCTGATATCCAGCTGTGGATGCAGTTTCACAAACACATCAACATGTTGATTAAAATTTAATCTGTTTTCATGTCTTTAAAAAGAGAAACACATGCAAGAGTTACACAAACACAGACTTAAAAGTGAAGTGTCAATGCTAGGTTGGTAGTTCTGCACGAGAGCCAGCACAGTGAAGTCAACTTCTCCCAAACTTTCCTTTGCTCCATCTTTAACCTCCTGGCGGAAAATGTGACTCACAAATAAGCGTAACGTGATTAGGAACATGTGAGCTGCAACATCTAGACAGACAGGCACTCTTTTAAAACGTGATGCAACCATTCAGAAAAATCACGTGAAACCTCAAGCTAGTCAAGGGTTATTAGCTTGATCAGCTTCCTAAATGGACATTTTGGTCCAGTGAAACTGGAGCTGAAGGAGAGATTTCAGGGAAGGATGTTGATAAGAGATTACCAAAAACAGAAACAATATTTAAAAAAAACCCAGAAACCTCTGTTTATGAAACACTAAAGTATTAAACATCCCACAGAGCATTGTTTTATCCATCATCATCATCATCATCAGAAGATAATGAGAGAATAGCCAATCTAGCTGGGCATGGCTCTTTTTTTTGTAACATCTGGACAGTTTACCTAGGCAGAGTCTATGTTTCTGTGTCACATTAAATTTTCTAGTGAAATATACCCCTTTATAAGCTGACAAGGAAAAAGGTTCATGGACTACGAGTATTTGAAAGGTTATTGAGTGATGTTTACTCTAGGATCTTGGTCCATGTCAAGATATTTTTGACTATTTGTTTTATGGCATATGCTTGAGTGACAAAACACATCAGTTGAGGACCTACAGAAATGGAATGAAATTCAACCAATGTACAACAACACAACAGCCCATGCAGAGCGGTAAGACCAGAAATATGATCATGTGAAAAGTGAAAGCATATTTCAGTTGTTTCTAAATCCACATTATGCTGTTCTAATACCTAGAGGTAGGGCAGAAATATTTAGTAACCAAGAATGCTCAGGAAAAGTACTTACCAGATGACCAGCTAACATCGCAGTAGTAGTCAGTGTCAGTTTTAAGTTTGCTCAAACTAGCCTCGTCAGATTGTTAGCAGACTGACGTTATTTTAGCTCAAAATGAGTGACAGCAGCCTTGCAAAGTAAACGAGATTGACACAAGTTAACGTTTTAGTTTCGAAGCCGATGCTGCGGCTAAAATAAATAAATATGATGTCATTATTACACTGTTAACGATGCTGTCCGAACATATTCATCCCGGCTAACGATTGCTAGCTAGTGGTAGCGTGCTAGCGAGCGAAGAACACAGTAAGGAGCGTTAGCCTGTTAGCAGCACGGTTAACAGAGCTATGCTAAAACCCACGTCGCGCCAGAAGCTGCAGGCACCTACTCGACGAAAACGCAAACGGTGGGAAAAATATGTGACAGACTTGCTTCATGTCAGATGAGTCTGATATATGACATGTAGCTAGTTAGCAGTTATGAGCAACATGTAAACGGGAAACCGCAACAGGCACACAGAGGACTACCCGCACCTCCGCGGGGCTGTTGGTAACATGCTGACTAACTTTCCCCCCCTTGAGGTGGACAGAGGCCGTCTCTAAACCGCGGGTACTACGGCTTCCGAGATCAAGTCACCCGGGCCACTCAGTACTAGAGTCGCGGCGCGGAGTAACCTATCCACTGACCTTGCTGTCTCCGTTGCACAGAGCCATGGGGGTCTGCCGCTGTGTTCAGTGTAGGAAGCTCTCCCCTTCGCCTCACTGTCCCAGGTCTCACTGAAAGAGGGCTGCTGGTTAGCTCCTGGATCAGCACGCCGACTACTGCTGGAGAGGCAGACTGTGCTCTGGGTCCAGTGAAGCTCCTCTTTCTCCCCTCATGGGTGGAGCGCAAAGTGAAACTCAACAGATAGTAAAGGGGAAGGGTAGCAAATAGAGACGGCCTTTTTAATTACCTTTAAACAACAATAATAAACGGTGGGTTTGTATATACACGGAGCATAAATACTGCTAGCCAACAGATGCTTTATCCTTTTATTCAATTCGATAAGTATTTTTTTTTTAATTAAGTGTTGTTGTTGTTACTCATCAAAATGTCTTCAAACATTTGACTCCAAAATCCCAACTCTTAGCCCGTGAGGATGCAACGAGGCAAGATTTGCATTTTAAGATGGAGCATTGATGAAGGCTTTTCTATCTCCTGCTAGGACAGTCTGGAGGGTGTGTTTCTCTTCATTTTAGCTATTTTTTCTTACCTAGAAGGAAGCTGAAAGCTGTCCTCATATGACCTTTGGGGGGAAAAAGAGCTAATGCAGATTAGATTATGTTGAGAAAAAAACATTCCCTAAACTAGCTCATGTAGATATATTATCCAAGTGGAAGGATGTATCAAACAAAATCTCACCTGAAGGTCAAATGTTTTTCAACACTGACCTCTGAGGTTCAGGACTGGATCAGATTCATTGAACCTGTTTGGAATATGGATGTTTGAAGACCTTCAATTATTTACCTTGTGTGTTTATTCAAGCAACATTTGTGGGTTGGAATTGATTGAATCTGTCTTTAAAATTTAATCCACGCCACTTTTTAAAAAATAAAAATATTCTGACAGCTATTCTCAAAATTATTTCATAGACAAAAATGCCTGCAGATTGGTAGATGCACAAGGTAAATATATAACAGATATCTTAAGACATGAAGTAATTTATGCATGGTTTATCAGGAGGTCTAATGAAATAGGGGTGAAAATATTTTCTTGTGATAACATCCGTTCATCTCAAACTATATCTCAGTAAGTGGTGGTAATGGCAGCTTTACGTCGGTCCTTTCATCACATGCTGTGTCATTAAAATAAGCCTCCGTCTTATCACATGGTTGCTGTTGGGATAAGCATCTTCACATGGGCTCAAACCAACCCACAAGCCAGACCATGTCGTTATTCATTACGTCTTCAATGTGGGGTCATGGGTGCATCATGACCTCTTACTAAGTTAGGAGGAGATGCAGACAGCCAAGAATTAAAAAAATATTATAGTATTCACCATGTGATTAAATACTATCTAGATTAAGCAAAAAAATAATAATAATAATAATAATTCAAACAATGTTATATTTGAATAAAATTTGTGCAGTCATTATTTTTTTAATTAGCAGTTCTGAAGTAATACGCCTTCTCTAATATATATATAAGGAATGGGTTCCTTTAATAGTGTGGTGTTTTCATTTGTTCTAGCTTGCAATTTAAACATTCTAATCTGAAAATATAGTGTGGCCAAAAAATAAACAAAGGTAGAGGATGGCTAAGGAGGAAAAACTATTTAAATTGCCTTTATTTTATGGCAATTGAAGTCACTCTCATTTAAGATTAAACTTTGTAATCAAGTTTAGTTTTCATCAGGATCATGTCTACTGCTGCATACATTCCTGTTGTATTTTAATTTAATCAGCTGAATGAACAAGCAACACTCCACCGGTCAATTTGTTACTACAAAGAAAAGTGTGGTTGTTAAAGCTCAAAAGTCTGACAATCCATCCTGGAGACTTCAAACTCATAAACCAATACAACTGAGTTTTTACCATTCAATTTAACTGGATTGTATTTTACTATAGTTACATTTTATTTTGGTAGTAATTTTTTTTTTGCTCTTATTATGGATGAGAGCCAATTGTACTTTATTACAGCTTGTCATTTTGCATTTAGTTTTTCAGTTTAATTTGTTTGTCTTTTTTCTGTGCAAAACAGTTAACATCTTTAAGACAACATTATCAGTTTATGTAATAAAATACATGTCTCATATAAGGATGTTTTTATTTAGATGAAATTAGAACAATCAATATCAAAATAATGACAAATTTTGATTTTTCTTTTTGTTTTATCTTTCACATTTCGTTTTTGCATTAAACATATTATTATTATTATTGTTGTTGTTGTTGTTGTTGTATATTGAGGCATTGGATTTGTTTCCTTCCATAGTAAGAAACCTTCCGTCTTTTTGCTCATTGCTTCTGAAGAGGAACTTCGTGCGGTGACGTTTTCAGACACGTCAGCTAAAGTTACCCGGACACATTTCCGTGCTGCACACAACGCTCTTCTTGGCTGTCCTGTGTTTTTGTCCACCGATGTGTTTTTAAGTTAAACGGTAGTCTAATTATTTCTCTTTGTTCATTTTATATGTTAGGATGTTACCGTGTTTTCACCGAACAGTCTTATGAAACAAGCCGCTGATTGGCTCACTCATTCCTCTAATTTTGTGTGTTTGTTTCTGCTTTGGCATGTTGTCATCACCAGGTATGCATGAACCCATCCGCTTTCCTTTTTCTTTTCATTTGTGCATGATTTTTTTGGCTGTTTCTGAGTTTATTCCGGTTGTTTGTGAGCGTACAATATTATTTATTTTTAAAGGACACCAGAGTGAAAGCAGCAAATCTCACATGTAAATTTTTCACTGACTTGGCTTATAATTATACTTCCTGTTAGAGATCAATGGATGTATTCTTGACATTTTTAAAATGTAGCACTTTTTGATGATTCTTCTCACACCTTAAATCAAACCTGCTTCTGAATGTGTTTCTTTCTTTCTGCAGTTTTTTCAATGGATTTACATTTACTTTTCCAACCATAGCACATTTGGAGAGGACATAGCTGATTTACCCAGAAGCCTCAAAAAAATAGACTAGAAACTCAATGTAAATGTTTTACAGGTATTTTTATTTTCTTCTTCCAGATTTATTGTGGGCACAGCAGGTTTGATGCCCTTTGCTCCATCATGGAGCCCTCAGATTTGACGACACGCAGAAACGGGCGACAGAGGAGAGTGCCAGGTGCCTCTACCCTGTCTGAGCACATCGGCTCTATGGACAGAGGGGAGACGAGTTCTCCTGAGCCGGAGATGGAAGAGGAGGCAGATAGCCTCATCAGAAGCTCAGACACAGAGAACAGGAGGCGTCACCGGGTTCGGCCGGGTATCCGTGGTGAACTGGGGAATATATTACTTCTCCTGTTCCTCTATGTGCTGCAGGGGATTCCCTTGGGACTGGCTGGCAGCATTCCCCTAATCTTACAGAGCAAGAGTGTCAGCTACAAAGACCAAGCCTTCTTCAGCTTCGTTTTTTGGCCGTTCAGTTTGAAGCTTCTCTGGGCACCGTTGGTGGATGCCCTGTACTTCAGCAGGTTTGGGAGAAGGTAGGACGGAAACCCAAATACGGGTGATACTGTTATATACGCTTTTGTTTTTGTCCCTGAACTGTTGTCATGTGTTTCTGCAGGAAGTCGTGGCTGGTGCCCACTCAGTACCTGCTGGGGCTGTTCATGCTCTATCTTTCGGCAACAGTCACCTCACTGCTGCAGAGCGAGGAGGGACCCAAGGTGGTCACGCTCACTGCAGTCTTCTTTATGCTTGCCTTCCTGGCAGCCACACAGGTAACCATTAATAAGTACATATATGCAGTGCTTTGCAGAAGTATTCATGCTCCATGAACTGTTTCACCTTAAAGGTAGAGCTCCATAACATTATGAAGTGGAAAGAAAAGGATACAAAGTGCAACCTTTGTTTCAAAAATCAATCAAATAAAAAAAAAAAATAATTTTCTTACAAACCTACAAACTTAAAACATCTTCTTTCATCGTTCTCTCTCTCTCTCTGCTTACTAGGATATAGCTGTGGATGGCTGGGCCCTCACCATGTTATCTAGAGAAAATGTGGGCTATGCATCTACCTGCAACTCTGTAGGCCAGACGGCAGGGTACTTCCTGGGGAATGTGCTCTTTCTGGCTCTGGAGTCTGCTGAATTTTGCAACAAGTACCTCAGAATAGTTCCCAAAGACACCGGCATCGTCACCCTGCCAGGTACATGGACACACACCACTGTTGAATTCTGAGGTGTGGTGTAAAAAAAGAAATATAATAAATGATTTTAAAATGTTTTACTTGAACCATTCAAATTTAAATCAAACAAATCTGCTAGGCTGCAGTAATCTGGTTGCATAAAAGGGCACACCTTTCCACTAATACTTTGTTGACACACCTTTGACTCAATTTCAACATTTAGTGTTTGTTGGTACAAACCTCCCACCAGTTACGGCAAATCAGATTGAATTGAAATAAACCTCAGCTGTCCAGCTCTTCTTTTGCATCTTTTAACTCAATGATCTGAACATACCAAAGTATCAGACTATCTAACCATTCCACAGAAATATATACATAACATAGCACAGGCAAGGCGGGTACCAATACTTGGAAAGAATGTTCTGCAGCGGTGAAATTATTAAACTTGCACATCATATTAGAGACAAACAGCAACATGGTAGAGGCTGTTGGGATCTCTGGTTTTAGAAGAAGGAATTCAGTAAGAAAGGAGGTTTGAAGAGTGACAGTAAACATCCTGGCCTGACTACAATATTCCCAAACCTTGTGGGAGAATGTATCTTGGTCTGAAGAAACCAAACTTCTGTTATTATGCCAAGCATATGTCTAAAACTGCAAAGGTTTGAAGAACCTATGTGAGGCAGAGCCGGCAAATGTTGTATAAGATCTAGTGATGTATTGAAAATGATTGTTTTTCTTATTTCTGCTTGGTTTAAGCAGATGATTTAAGTCAATCTTTTGTTCTTCTGTTGCAGATTTTTTATTTTTCTGGGGGGTGATATTCCTAGTTTCCACTACCCTGGTGGCCATCCTTAAAAGGGAGAACGATCACAGCGGAGGCAGGAGGAACGTGCCGGTCGAGACTCAGGGTGTCACAGAAACGTACAAGCTCCTGTTCTCCATCGTCAAGATGCCCACAGTCTTCACTTTTTGTTCCCTGCTCCTCACAGCTAAGGTATACAACTGCTAACAGCAAGATGATTGGTGTCTGTATCTGAAGAAAACTCATGGTGAAAATATCTTAATTTTTTTTTTCTTTTGCATTAGATTGGTTTCTCTGCAGCAGATGCTGTTACAGGTCTGAAGCTGGTGGAGGCTGGAGTCCCCAAAGAGCAGCTGGCGCTCCTGGCGGTTCCCATGGTGCCTCTGCAGATCCTTCTGCCAGTGATCATCAGCAGATACACGGCGGGGCCCCGACCCCTTGATGTCTTTTATAAAGCCTTTCCATTCCGGTAAGGGCTCACGTAAACACAGAAATTAACTCGCTTTGTGTTTGTATGCAGTAAGCAAAGAGCTAGCGGAGTCCTATTCTGTTATGCAGGTTGCTTATCGGGCTTGAGTATGCTCTGCTGGTATGGTGGACCCCCCATGTGAAACAAGAAGGAGGATTCCCACTTTACTACTACGCCATAGTCCTGCTCAGCTATGCATTGCATCAGGTTTGTTGTTTTTCTTCTTTTCTCTGCTGGTTGCCCTGCTTAACTACAACCATCAAATCCAGTCTGACTTCCTGAAACCTGTTCAAATAAACCGGATGATGAGCAAACCTCTGACAGTAAAACATTTAAACACCTTGTTTGACTGTGGATACATTTAATGAAGTTGGCCCCATTTTGGTGTCCCTAGGTGGCGTTGTATAGCATGTATGTGGCCTGCATGGCCTTCCATGCCAAAGTGAGTGATCCGCTCATAGGAGGGACCTACATGACGCTGTTGAACACAGTCACTAACCTGGGAGGAAACTGGCCCTCCACTGTGGCTCTGTGGATGGTCGACCCCCTGACCTCTAAGGAGTGCCACGGGGCCGTGGGACAGAGCTGCAGCTCGCCACTGGAGGCAGGGGTGAGTGGAACATGAGAAGGCGGAAAACCACAGTGTGTGTTTATGTATAAAGTAAACCCCTAATTTTTTTTCCCCTCCAGTTGTGCGTCAAGGAAGGAGGCGTTTGTGTGACGACCATGGACGGCTACTACGTGGAGTCTGTGGTGTGTGTCGTCATCGGTTTACTGTGGTGGGTGTGGCTGGGGAAGAGGATGAGGCGGCTGCAGGAGCAGAGCTCCTCTGCGTGGAGATGCAGGGTGAACCAGTGATATGAATCCTACAGACATTTCAGTAGTGAGCTGCACCTTCATTTTCTGCTCCAAAACCAGCTGGACTCAGTAATTCCCACACAGCAACGTTTTGCTCTGGTCTGGCTTTTTTGCTTCCAGATCGAGGAGACACTTACCATTAAACATGCTACTTTAATGTACACACATATGAAGTAAGCCACCATCGCTGTCTTCTTTTTTTTTTTAAACTATTGCTGCCGTCTTATAAAGTGTCCTAGTAGATTTTTACCATGTTGTGCTGCTTAAGTAAAACCAAACAAAGGCTGGGTCAAAGAAGATCTTGACGAAAAAAAATTTTTTCATCTGAAAAAAGATATTTTTTAAAACGCTTCCTGGGTTTTAGCAATTCATCTTGAAACCTATATGTCTTTCTTATATGAAAGGAATATTCACAGAACAGATGTACTAATCTTAACTCAAAGCACATATGAAGATTTCTCCTCATATCCCTGGCCTGAACTATGAAGCAGGAAAAGAGTCTCAGTGCAATTCAGAGGAAAACAGTTAGAGAAATAGGACAGGGTTAAATGTAAATGTTTTAAAAAGAAAATAGATTTAAAAAAATATATCTATAGTATGCAGAAATATCTTCTCTTCATTGTCCCTGTTTCAGTTTTACTAAGGAGGACATTTTGGGAGACATCTTACTATAACATGTATAGCAGTTGATGTTTATTTTAATTTAAGTCCATACAAGGGAATAAAATCATTTTTGTCTCCTCCAGTGTAAAAAGGTCCTGCATTAAATATTTGTTTGTACTTTCATATCGGTCATATTAGTTATAGAGTTGGACCAATCAGCCCGCTGGCAATTTCTGGTTTTCTTTGACCTCTGACCTGCCGGTTTATGTTCTTCCCCTGACTGTGGTACATAAGAGAAAAACAGGGCTGCAATTTCTTTGAAAGGTGTTGTAGTTTTGAATTCAAAAGAAAATGAAGGAATCGTACGATTATCCCCATTTATGCCCAAAATTGATCTGATTTTGTTTTATAATCTCAGAAACGGTGCATTAAAGTATCTGCTGTTGGTTCATATGTTTATGTCCTGAAAATAGCAAAGGAATGTTTTGATTATTTAAGATTACAATTTGATATCCTAGGTGGCAGAAAATTAACTTTAACTTAGAAGGCATGGTTGCTGGTAAATATGCAGAGTAGTTGCAATTAATTCACTTATATTCCACTCATCTGGTTCCTGCATGTAAACTCCTGGCCACTGTAATCTGTCAGACGTGGATATCTGCTGCACTAATCCAACAGCATGAATACCAGATTATGATGAAAATGCTGACAATATGAATTAGAATACATTAGCATTAGTTGCTACATTCCAAACGTGCTATTACTGTTACCATGGTGACATATTGTGCAGCCTAATTTAGGAAGTTACAATAGAGAGAGAGATTTTCACAACTTGCATCCAACTGAACACGACTGAAACTGGTCACCAGATAAGACGCACACATTTAAATAAATTGTAAACAATCTGCTCTACAGCTGCTTTTATCGCCTAACTGTATATTAGCTAGATCAATAATTTACACAGAAATAATCAGCATATTTTATGTCCTTTGACTGTGTTGCTTTCAGCTGATTGGAAATATTACTTTGATTTTAAGTTACTGTAAAAATAGAATCATAACGGTGGATGGTGTTGTGATCCCAACTCAGGACTTTAAAACAGATTAGTGGCCGTGTTGGAAGGTGTGACACTAAAGTACTGTAGAGCGGGATACACCCAACCCGGCTTCGTAGTATGTTGCCCAACTCCCAAGTTCAACCAGTGGGTAAATCCACCTGATTTAAAATACTCAGATTTCAAGTCCGTTCATTGTCAAAACTTTATCTGAATTTGAAAAATTAAGTTAAGTTATGCTGCCATCCTGTGGTGGAGAAGGAGGACTGGTAATTACCCACACTACACTGTTGCCCTTAAATAATTGTGAAGGTAATGAAGTTCATTAAGTTTCTCAACACACTAGAGCTTCAATCCGCCGGTTGTTTCTGTGCGCTCCTTAAAGAAGAATTTGATTTGCACTTTGTAATCTAAAAACTGTCATCTATGGTTAAATGAATGGAGACGCCTAAACGTCATTTTGCCTTTTTAATATAATACAAAACTTCCATGAGCAATTATAAACGATGGTCAGTATATTGGTTTAGGAGATCTTTTCTTTGCAGCTTTTATGCAACTTTTTCCAGTTTGTTGGTTGCATTGTAACTGCATATACTGTACAAGTTCATATTATTGCAGGAAACATTTAATATCTATTTAGTCTTTAGATAAGTGGATAATGTCATGGATACCTTTACGTCATATAAACACCAGCCATGACGGAAGATTAGTCTCAGTGTAATGTCTGAATGGTGGTTACCAAAATTCCCTGGTGAAAATATTGATAAGGGTAATTTTTAGTTTGTGAAATACATCAAATATATTGATTTGAGGATCTGGTACTTAGTGTTGTTCATAATAAATGGACTGAAAGCATAATTTACATCAAATGAATAGCCTTTAGTCTTTTTAAATGTGTAACTGTCCTTTTAAACTCAGCTCACAGCAATATTATGAGAATGTTTTATATTTACTTGCTACAGATCATCCATTTAGATGGTTCTGTCATTGACACTGTTTACTGATTTAATTTGATAATTGGTGTTTTTCAGGTGGTGGGCAACTACTTAGGAGTTTTATTATATTATTTTATTCTATTCATAATATATATTTTTTAGTTATTGCACACATTTAGTTTACAGCGATTCAAATTCCATAACAGTGTGCCAAAACATTTTGTGTTTTAAACGCACAAATTTTTCCAGACCCGTCTACATTTATTTACATCTGATCTTTTATTCTTATCCTCCCAATAACAAAGGTTGTGATCGAATAAATTGAGATTTAAAAGGGTTTCAAAGGTTTATTGACAGATGTTTTTATTGTCAGACTGTCAGTTAGTGAATTGAGATTTTTTTATTTATTTTCCTTTCACACAACAGTTTTTAATATCTGACTAATGAAGCCAAAGCGTGGAAGCTATGGACTTCTCCAGGAATAATTTGATCGATTTAGACATCTGAATTGAAACATTTACTAAATTGTTTTATTAAATGTCCCTACTTTTTTGTACATTCCAAAGTCTTTAAAATAATAAAATCCAATCAAATAATTTCCTGAGGATTAACCACTGTGGTTCTAAAGGCTTAATTTCAATGGGATGGAACAAAATGAAATTTTGACCATTTTTTATTGGAGGTGGTACCTGGAAAGTCTAAATTTAAAAATGTTTTTACCATATTTATCTTGACAAATACTCAGTAGATCTTCTGGAATTTGTTCTGCCCTCTCAAGCTGAACCTTGACAACCTGCTTATTGTTACTACCTTGAGACTTTTCCTTCCACTGTCACCATGTGCTTGTATTATAACTGGGAACAGACTGGAATGTATTTAATCTTAATGGTTGAATTAATTTGATCATACACTTCTGGATGGTGGTTGGACCCGTTTGTCCTGTGAAGTGCCTTGAGATGACATTTGTTAATGAGTGAAACAATGCTACATAAATAAATTGAGTTCAAAGTAAATCCCATGTTTTAAAAGACTGTAAAGGAATCCCGCTGAAGGAAAAGAATGACTAAAAGTGATTGAATATTGAGATCTCAATAAATGTTTATAATTAAAAACACGCACTTCATCAGGCTTGCATCTCTTTTTCTGTGAATGTTGGAGGGAAAACAAACAGACATGATGCGCATGTTTTCTTAACTGTTTATTCATAATTTCTTTTTGCGTCTCAAGAGTTGTAAAATTGTTTTTCCTGAACAAGTTAATGCTGAGGCAGGAGGCTGTGGCTGCGTCTCAAGAGTCTTTGGAGCTCTGAATCTTCACAGAGCTGTGGATGGTGAGTCCAGATCAACTGGTCCTGGAGATTTGGACCCACTCCAGGTTCTGACGCCCTGAGTTTTTCTGAGCAGCCTGAAGGAGAGTCGGAGGTGGTATTACGCAATCAGCACAGAGACCAGTTATATGTTGCCACTGATAAGGAGAAAACGGAGCTGAATTAGTGATAACTCAAGTATGGATTCCACATGATGTCATTTCACAACACAAATGCTTAAAGAATTGATAGTTTTTGTTTTTTTATTTAATGGAGGCTCTATGAGTTGAGGCACAGCAAATAAAATGGATCCACTTGGTAAGACTTCGTAAAACAAAGCAAAACCTTTTGCTTATAGAGCCTCTTTTTGTCTGATCGGAACAACCCACTTTTTGTTTTTATATTAATCCTAATTCAGATCATAATCCAGAACCAGGAACCATGTCAGTAATCCATCCAGTAGAGCTTGCTGGCATCGACTAAAAGAGATCAAAGCACTTTGGATATCTTAAAGTCCAGCAGACCGACTGCGTCTCAGTTCCAAGCATACCATAGTGTGAGAAATGATCGCCTAGACAGGAGGTCGACAGACCTGAGGTGGCGAGGCGATGATGTCACCTTTAGCACTGAACTGTAGTCTGCCGGAGTGCCGGCCCCAAGCGCACACTCCAGGTTGTGACAGTACATGTGGTGTGCAGATGTGCAAGAAGTTTGGATTCTCATTGTCTCTAGCATCCGTTCCTGTTTCTTTGCCTTTAAAAAAATATCACCAAACCAGAGGGAGAAGAAATAAAGTCAGGGGTCATAGGTTCATACGTAGATGCTCAGGCCGTTTGGCCACGACGGGGTAGGCTTGCTGCTTCATCTGGGCGAAGTTGACCCCCGCAGGCTGTCGGATGGGGAGTGGGGCCGAGGCCTCAGAGCTACTAGTGATGTCCATCTGCTCTGCGGTGGACAGATCCATGGGCTGCTCCAGAGGAGAGGGGAGGACGCTCTGTGCCACACCGGGGATGAGGGAACTGCGAGACCAGCCCGGGCTGAAAGGGAAGTAGAGACTACAGGTTAGAGGATGCAGGTTAATGAGTCATGCAAATAATCAGTTCACATCAGAACTGCTGCAAGCCAGCCGACAAACCTGAGAAGAGTCCTTGGGCTGTCCATGATGCGCCGGGGGGAGCGGATCTTTGGCTCGAAGGAAAACTTCTCCTTGATGTTTTCCAGAACTGATGGCGCGACGTACGTAAAACCCTGGGAAAACCACGAAGGAAGGAAACAAGGAACGCACCTTTTAATTAAGATGGTTTTTTTTGCACAACTTTCCCCAAACTTCCATACTTTTCTGGGCTCATATTGTATTGTGACATTTCTAGGTTTAATCTTAACCCAATTATACAGCACAAACATACAGAAAGTGTCAACAACTTCACATCATTTGTCTTTTATGGTCATTTTTTTGTTACATTTACCTGCTGAGCAACAATCCTGTTTGCAGAATGCCTTGCAATCAACTTTCCACATATTGCAACATTTCAACCACACACTTCAGATGCATCCCATTGGGAAGACAAACACAACAGAGCACATAAATGTGAAGGGAAATCACAGAAAGTTTGCAAATTTTTACCAATAAAAATCCAAGAAGCATTTCATATTCTTTAATTTATCTCCTTTCACTGCAATTACATCTGCAAGTGATTTGGATCATTTCTCTTCTAGTTGTTTACATCTATGGATGCTAAAATGTTTATTAGCTTTTAGCAGTTGGATTGGGTGGAAGGAATCTGAACATCAATTTTTAAATCGATTTTCAGGTGAATTTATCTCTGGACTTTGACTGGGCCATTTTAACACATGGAAATGTTTTTATTTTTTAGACGGGTCATTGTTCCAAAAGTCCAATCAAGTTCAAGAGGGCTCTGATAATGACTCTTGACTTGACCCGGACTAGCGCTTGAGATCCCTAATGTAGCTCTGAGCTGATCTTCAGAGACATTGTCCTGCTGGAAGCCAAAGCTCTGCTCCACTCTCAAATCTTTTGCAGCTTTGAACAAGTTTTCTTCCAGGATCATTCTGTGTTTAGCTCCATCCACCTCCTCACCAATCCTAATCCACTGTCCTGTCCCAGAAAATAATCCACAAGCTGTCACAACTTTCTCAGAACATCAAGTGTTGCTGGAGTCCTCTTAGTACGACAGCACCGTCACATGATGCTGCCATGGCCATGTTCCAGAGAGGGGAGTGGTGTGTTCAAGGTGACGCACATCGCTGCCTTTTTTTACACACAGGCATTAAATGTTTTGCATTTAGATCTATTTCAAACTGACTGGTCGTTGTAATATTGACAGACTTCCTCCTGAGCTTTAGTTTAGCTGTTTGGTAGGTTTGTAGTTGTGCCACTCTTTCCATTTTGTCGTTGGTTGTTTCTGCAGTACTGAATCAGATGTTCAAAGCTTGGTTACCATTTAGCAACTAGTGCTGCACTGGATTTTATTTAAGAGTATCAGGGCGCAGGGGCCTGACTACATATACCTGTCACACTTTTTACATTTTTTTGTATATATTCACAATAAACAAAATATTTTAAATCCTCTTCCTTCTATCCAGTAAAATATAAGTGCAAAGCAACTGGAGTTTATGACTGTAATGTGACAAATTGTGAAAAACTTCCACTGGAATAAATAAAGTGGAATCACTGCATCTCTAATAGTTCAGATTAAACTTGCTACTAAACA
Source organism: Brachyrhaphis roseni (assembly GCA_903066815.1). NCBI lineage: Eukaryota > Metazoa > Chordata > Actinopteri > Cyprinodontiformes > Poeciliidae > Brachyrhaphis > Brachyrhaphis roseni. The sequence goes on from CAEFZY010046228.1 coordinate 28,504, forward strand.
AGGTAGGAGTGAAGTAAAGTGTCTTCAGGTATTACCAGGAAGGCTTGATTTGCGCTCTCGCTGAGGGTGGAGTCATCAGGGCTGTCCACCGGAGTCTGGCTGGTGAACTTCGAGTCGAACTGACTCACGTCATCCGCTGATTGCTGGCCAGATCAGAGAGGAAACACAAGTTTGGGATTACAGCAACATGAGAGGTTTCAGCCAAAGCAAGCAGGAGATGATCCGACACAGTAGAAGGCTTAGCTGTTTTCCTGAACCTCAGCCTCTAACGTAGCCTTATTTAGGCACATTAGCAAAACGTCCCACCAAAAACTAAAAGGTAATGAATGTCTGCTTATGGTTTTACTTACAAGGACAGGTTTGAAGGGAGGCTCCACTTTCCGGGCCAGTAGATCTTCCCAGTTGATGTGTCGAAAGAAAGCATGAGCCTATTGAACACAAATTTTTTTTTAAAAATTGATAATTTAAACAAGTTGGTCACAAATTTTATAACAACCGGCTGAAGTTTGAGAACATTCTTTTGCATCTATTGCTCTCACCTGCACCTCTGTGGCGTCTCCCGCTCCGGCTCCGAGCCGTGACGAAGCATTTCTCTTCAGCAGCTGTTCAAGCAGCGGCCAAATGTTAAGAGAAAACCAGCAGGGCAAATAATCGGCTTCAAGCAAACGCAGGAGACAGTACCCGTTTCAGGAGATCCCTTGCTTCATGTGTGAGGTAGGGTGGGAGGCTCAGCTTACACTTCAGGATTTTATCAATGGTCTTTTTCCGGTTCTCACCTGTGAAGGGGGGCTACAATTAGAGAGGAAAGACCAGGGTTATTAACACCATACCTATGTTGATTCACAACTATAATAATGAAACTGAGTGCGTTTCACTGACCGCTCCTGTGAGCATGTCGTACATCAGAGCGCCCAGACTCCACCAGTCCACCGCTCTGTTGTGGCCGCTTCTCATCAAGATCTCTGGAGCCCTGAAGCACAGAGAACCCACAGCATCCGAGGCCGTTAGTGATGAAGAGTGCAACTGGGTCAGAGGTCCCAAAAAAAACACCTACATGTATTCGATGGTTCCACAGAAAGTGTGAGTAACCGTCCCGTCATGAATGGATTCTTTACAAAGGCCGAAGTCGGTCAGTTTTACGTGACCTGGAGGAAAATCAAGAAATATTTAGATACCAACATTTACATGAATTAATTACACCTGCTGGAAGCTCAGCATTAAATAAAACTTTGATTTGAAAAGTATTCACACCCCTTGAACTTTTCCATGTCGTGTCAAGTTTGATTTTTTTACATCAGTTTATATTACTAAAATTTAAATATCAGTCAAAGAGAGACATGGTTTTCATCCTTTTTTATAAATAAAATCTGAAGAAGGCATTTCTATTCAATGCAAGAGAATTAATACTTTGTAAGACAATTAAAGCTGCAGATATTTGGGGGTTTAAAGCATCTAAGAGAATTGTAGCTTTTTAAGATAGTTGATGGAGAGCATTTCTATCAAATATTTACTACTTGACTCAGAAGTTTTATTAAATTTAGGGCTGGACTTTGACTAGGTCAGCAGTTCTTAACCCAGGTCCTGCAGGTCTTAGATGTAGCTCTGCTCCAGCACACCTGATTCAAATGACCCCATCCATTGCTGCAGAAGTCTGTTGATTACCCATTAATTTAAATCAGGTGTGTGACAAATGGGGAAAATAGTTTTTTTTTTTTTAATTTTAAACTAAAGCAAAAATGTTTGAGCACTGAAACACAAATACTTTGTCTTGTCTCATGTCCAGTCGGTGCTGGTCTGTCACTTAAAATCCTGATAAAATAAATTGAAGTCTGTAGTTGTCATGTAAAAAACAAAAAAATTAAGAAGCATGAATACTTCAAAAGGCTCTAAATATTACGCATCATCCATGACGGACTAACCTTGGCTGTTGAGCATGATGTTCTCAGGCTTCAGGTCTCGGTAGATGATGCCTTTTTGGTGCAGATGACCCAGAGCCATAGAGATCTCTGCGAGGTAAAAACTACACGCAACAAAAGACTAAATAAAATGATGCTTCAAAGCTAATATCATCACACCAAACATCACATCAATGTGACATTAACGCAAGAAGGACTGTTGCATGTTTTCTGGTCTAAAAACAGCTCTGAATTTATAATCAATTGTTTCAGACTAAATATCAGGCGTTATAGGCACCCATAGTGTTAAAACTTGCCAAAGGGACAACACTTGTGCCTCATTTGGTCGATGCGGTTCGGTTCGCACACCTGAATACGTCAGACTATAATCTGTGTATGGAACCAATCTGAGCCGCATCGCTCGATGGAAACGAGGCATCAGCCTTCTCATTTCACCAGATGGGAGCATACAGAGAGAACAATCTTTGACCAGTTATCTTTGCACAATCTCGGCAGCTCCACCAGACTCCAGTGTTCCCCCTTATGCTCGCTTCTCTCCAGCTCACCTCACGTTCTCTATCAGCTTCAGGTCAGAAAAATGACATCGTCTCAGAGGAAAGTTAATTTCGTTCCTGCTGAACCATATCCAATTTGGCCATCATAACCATTTTGAGAGACTAAAATGTCTTGGAGTTTCAAGGAGTTCATGATGCCATGATGTGTAACAAGTTAACCCAGTGTTGACCCACTTCATCACAGATCCTCTACTATCCCCAACAGCAGACATGAGGGTTTTTCCACATATTTGTGTTTTGTTTGACATGAAATCCAGCTGGAGTGTTTGTTGCAGAGGAGTCGAATCTTATTCTGATCAGTTCAGATCAGCAGCACCAAAAATGCTTTTTCCTGACGCATGAAAACAACCACTTAATTATTACAGAACACTGAATAAATGTACTCAAATTTATTTGACTTAAATTTTCCAGTAAGAGATAATTACTGTAAATTGGATGAACATTTCTACATGACAACTTGCTTGAACAAGTAAGAATCTTAAAAGGCGACTTCCTGTTAGATGATGCAAAACAGAAGAACGGGAAAAAATAAAATAAAATCAATAATGATGTCAACAGTTAATGACTGACATCTGATGCCAACCAATCCTCACCAGGCTGTGTCTTCCATGAAGATGCCCTCTCTCTCCAGCTGCATGAAGAGCTCTCCCCCTGCACAGCAGAACAAAATCTTTATGCATCTAAAAAGAGCAACATAGAAGTTCTCAGGACGATCCAAAAAGTAAAATGTTTCAAAAGCAACAACACAAACAAAACCCAGCCTATGAGCTGCAAATGCGTCTTCCTCTATGAAATGCATTATTAATTCACGCTGCATTAATCTGCCATTTAAAGAGACAGTGTAAGATTGTTGTACAGGAACAATATGTACTCCGAGTACTTCTGTTGCCTTATGTTTTCTCTGTTTAAAAACAGCTTCAGGTGGTATTTTCAGCTACCACCTGAAGCTGAAAATAAAATGGTTGCAAGCAACTGATGTCACAGAAACATTATTAAGACATGTGTACAAACTCAGGCTCATTTACAAGAATAAAATGTTATAGATGGTACGTTTAAAAACAAAAATAGCAGGTCTGGTGTGTTGCTTTTTTTTTGTGTGTGTGTTACAGACCACTGAGGTACTCCAGAATGAGATAGAGCTTCCCTCCCGTCTGGAAGGCATAGATGAGATCAACGATGAAGGGATGCTTCACTTCCTCCAGAATGTTCCTCTCTGCCTTGGTATGAGCCGTGTCCTTAGCGTTACGTACAATCATAGCCTGGAGGCCGGAAGCACAGGGAAATAAAATCAGAAAAAATAAAAATTTAAACGATATAAATACATGTAAGATGATACACACACACACTGCAGCATGGCCACTGGATAATTTCTATTGCAAACTAAAGTACAGCTAAAACTTTGTCTCCCGTTCTCCTCTTCTGTGTTAGAGCCTCCTGTCCACATGCTAAGTTTTATTTTGCATGTGCAGATTATTTTTAAAAACATTTTGCAAAGCGATCATTATAAAAACTCCCTCTGTTAATGCAGAAATTGCTACAAGCGATAATGTCCTGTTTTCACAAGCTTGTAATTGCTCTCTATGGAGGTCTACCACCTTTTGCTATCGTTGTTCTGGCTGTTTTAATTCAATTTTAAATGTGAGTTAAAGAATTACCAAAGAATCTATGACAGGACATCACAGCACTTTTGAGTAGACTGAGGTTGACTTTTCCCAAAAAAAAAAAAAAAGTTGTGAAGCTATGACCTGAGACAGGAATCATCTTTTAAATGCATTCTGGTTCTGACACCCCAGACTGGCTCCTTACCCGGCCTCTGCAGCCTTTTTTTGGAGATGTGAAAGTTCAGAGTGTCCTGATTTTTCATCTGTCGACAGCCTCTGCTCTCTGCTGCTTTCCTCACTTCTGTTTACTAAACACTTCTGTCTGACAGCTAACGAGCTGCCTGTCAACAGCTGTCGTCTCAGCAGCGAGCGTTCAGAGCTGTGGTGGCAGCAACATTAGGGTTCATGCTCTTATTCCAAATTTTCAGCCAAATTCACAAAATACAGACACACCCAGAGGGCAATGGACTAAAGTTCTTATTTTTACTACACAGCGACATTATAAGCAACACAAAACTGCCAGAAAACTAAGAAAAACATTATGAAGTTCAGTTGAGAAGCTTCACTTCCGCTGTAAATTCAGTGTTTGTTGCTGGGGATTTTTGGACAAGTCTGGACAAACTTAAAATTTCATACGCTTCACGTTTGTGAGCCTCTATCAGAGCTTTACCGAAAAAGCCGTTTATGCTTTCCACTGTTAAGTTTTGCCACCAAAACTCCCCGAGCGTGACGTAGCAGCTCTTTAATATGTCACTGAGGTCGTTCAAGGCAATCCCTCCAACATGAAGCTGGACCTAATGGGCTCGAGTGGAGCGTTTAAAGAGCCCAGGCTGCAGCAGAGCAGCTGGCAGTCTACCAACTAGCAGTGAAATCTTACCCCACCACTGACTTCAGCAGCAGCCCATATGTGCAGACAGAAGCAATACAATGTTAATTTATAAAGCAAACAGCGTGGTTACACAACCAAAACTGTATCTGCGCTTTTGCTAAAATACAACTCAGAGACAGACCGTAAAAGAAAAAAAATTAAGTACCTTTTTTAAAACTTTCATGGCAAATATTTTTACCTTTTTTAAAACTTTCATGGCAAATATTTTGCCGGCTGCAGCTCCGACAACTTTCCGAACTTGGAAAACCTGCAGAGCAAGGAAAAAAAAAATTAAGTGTTTGGAATAGTCACAGTTAGGGGGAAAAACATGGGTCAGCATAACATTATAGAGGCAACATAGTTCACCACACAAGCCGCTCAGACAAACAGCATTTTCACTGGACTCCATACCTTTCCATAGCCGCCTTTTCCGAGCACCCGCAGCAGCTCAAAGCACTCTGGTCTGATGTTCTCAGTCCCCTGATTGACGTTGTCCTCGGAGATTTCAATCTTCTCGCAGTCATCCATATTGCTGCAGAGACAGAAATGTAAAGAATTGGGCTTCTCTTTTGGACCATTTTAAAAGTGGTGACAAAACTGAATACTTACAACTCAAACCCACTGCACTGATCCATGATGTCAATGTTTTGAGTCTGGTAGGAAGAGCAGAACACCGATCAGCAAAGGAGACATTAGACACTTACTTTATCAAAAATGTATATTATTTTCTGGGCTATAATATCATTAGGACATTTTAAAACTTTTGTTGAAGTTTGGCTCTATGCAATTTCACTGTGAAGTGGTTGAGGCACCATAACAGATACTTTTAGAAAAAAATGTTTTTATTTTTTTTTCTATGTGAAGCAAAACAAGTTGCCATACCGTATTCTTCACATCTATATTTTAAATGTTTAATATTGACTGATTCTGATTATTTTCATCATAGAGAATCACATAAACATGAGCTGCTGTCAGACAGTACATACTAGGTAAACATCCATAATGCTAAACTTTAGTCTTATTTTCATCTCAATGAAAAATAAACATGACATTTAACAACTTTTTATTATCATGTCACACTTTTTGGGTTAGACGGCTGGACAAGACATGACTGACAATTTAAATAGAGATCAATTTGTGCTCTAAAACTGGCAATAGCGGTTTTCCTATCCCTGTATAAACACAAGCTACCGGGCAGCCAGTCCTCAGCCCACACAGCCCCACTCTGTCACATTTTGCCAAAATAAACTGTTGCACACGGAGCCACATTTATCACTGCTGCACCTTTGGCCAAGTAAGGATGTTTTTGCACAACCCCTGCGTGACAGCGACGCTGACAGCTTTAACAAAGCATAAAACTCACTCCTGAACCGGGTTGCAGTGCCATAAAAAACGAAAGGCGCTAGTTTTGTTGTGTTTGCGGTCATGCTAATGGTAACAAACAGTTTGTGAGGCCCTGGCAGCCCCGGCTGCTGCAGCCTGCAGGCCCGCGGTGGCTGCTGGCAGACGACCAGGCTAGCGCAGCTAGCTACCGTACGGCGGGGAGTTTCTCCTCTGACAGCCTCTGGTAAAGTACCTCGTCGTTCTCGTCGTCGGAGACATTTTCCTCCGGCTGGTCCAGATCAATGTCAAACACTCCGGCCATGGCAGCGAGTCGCTCGGGTTGCTGTGTCACGGACCGCAGGTACAGCAGGCGTCCCCCACCTCATGGACAAACACTCACGGCCGCCATAACCGGCTACTACACCGAGCAGGCGCATTGCGACGCTCCACAAGGGGGCGGGAACGTGTTGTCTCATGTACAAAGGCACCACTGCACTAAATACTAGTACATCTCTAAACACTTGAATGTTGCTTAAAAGTGAAATATTTATTGCCAGTGATCTCAGAAAGTAGAACTCTTATATTATAGAATCGTCACAAAGGGTTTCCCCCGGAAAACTTGCTAAGCCCGGTGCTTGAGGCGCGAGGGCTGTCATTCATCCAGCCAGCCGCCATGTTTTAATTAAAAAAATGTTTAAAGTTGACAGGAAATTTGAAAATATCACTTGATAGTCATGCTTTATCGGAAGACTGTAATATTAATACATAAACACCAACTACATAGTCTTAAAAAAAAGCAATGACAAAAAAAAAAATCAAAATAAATAAGCAATGCTAAGCCAGGTGGGGGCACAAGTAAAGTCTGGTAGTCCGCCAGGGTTATAAAACACCAGGGGAAACCCTGATCACACATAGAGTGGCATATTCTTAGCTTTTGTTTCTTGTAATTTTGGTGATTGTGGCTTTACAAATAATGAAAACTAAAAATCCAGTGTCTCAGAAAATTAGAATATTGTGAAAAAGGTCATTGATGGAAACTCACGGTGTCACACCTTTATCCACTAATTAAGTCAAAACTACTGAGGTTGAATGTTTCCTGTGCCAGATGGTCTTTCACTCTGTTTTAGTGAGTGACTGAAGAGAGTCATTGATGCCCTTCAGGAGAAGGGTAAGCCACAAAAAGTCATTGCTGAAGAATCTGGTTGTTCACAGAATTCTGTATCCAAACATATTAGAAGAAAATTGAGTGGAAGGAAGAAGTGTGGTAGGAAAAGTTGCACTAGCAACAGGGAGAACCACAGCTTTGAGAGGAGTATTCATCTGTGTGTCCATTCCAGCCACTCTGATGAATACTAGACGTAGGCTACCAATGTTGCATTTCCCATGTCAAGTCACTCCTGAAGCAGAGACAATGTCAGAGGTGTCTTACCTGGGCGAAGGAGTGTCTTACAGTGCTACAGGCTGATAGTCTCTATGTCATGGCTCATTGATGCAGTAATTTATACAAGAGGAGACCCAAACAAGTATTGAGGTCTCATGCCTCCTCTGATGCTGCCGCGGGGATTGCCCATGTCGCCCAAACCATCACTGTGTCAAGGCACAGCATGCTTAGATTGGGATCGGAAATCCATAATTCTTCCTTGCATTCATGCAAATATAAGTGTTAAAAATATAATCAGACATCAAACATTTCAAAATTGTCGTTATAAATAGACAGGAAGAAAGGCTCTCTGGACAATGCTAATTTTGACTACAAATGTTCGAAATATGGATAGTGGTTTTGATTAAACGACAAATTTGCCTTCCATATTTGGTCAAAGAATAATAATTTTTTTCTTCCACTGAATCTTTTGTGTTTCTTTGTAAGGCTATAAACAGAATAATAATTGTAAGGGACTGGTTAAATGAGGAGCAAACACTTAATAATACAATATGTGTTGTTGTTGTGTTTTTTTTTTCAATCAAGCAAGCTGGAAATTAATTATGTCATGCGTTTTTATGCTAAGAAGTACACTTTAAAAAAAACATCAAAAACATCGTACTTCAAATGGAATTGAGTCTGTATTTTATTTTGAAAACGTTTGACAGTTTAAGCCGGAAATGACGTTTTAACTACGAGCGCTGCTTCCAAAACACAGCCTGAAGTCTGCAAATGGAGCCAAAAATGGCACGATTAAGTGATTGAGACATCCCACATGTCTGATCATGTCTGTGGTGACAGTCCAGCTGGGTCAGTGCGGTAACCAGGTGGGACAGGAGCTGTTTGACGTCATTTGTAGCGATGCTCGAGACGTCCACAGGAAAACTTACAGCACTGTCAGCTGTGAGCGCTTCTTCCGCCAGACCACACAGGGAGGTAAGCAAGGCTCCGATGTGACTTTAATACGAATGATTGCTGTAGCGTGGGCGCGTTTTTATACAGTTTGTGTGTGTTAGACCTTGAAGCCAGGGCGGTGCTGTTTGATATGGAGCCCAAAGTGATCAACCACAGCATGAGCAAGGCTGCGAAGTCTGGCAGGTGGAGGTATGGAGAAACTTCCCACTTCAGCCAGAAACAGGGCTCTGGAAACAACTGGGCCAATGGGTGAGATGTTAACAAACCACATCAACTGGAATACCAGACAGTGCATTGCAACAGCAGCACACCCTTCAACATTTCCCTGTTTGAAACTCAAACTTCTATGGAGGGTTTCCCCCAGAAAACCTGCTAAGCTCGGTGGTTTGGGCGCTCAGCCAGTCATTCATCCAGCAGTACGCTGTGTTTTCGAGTTAAAAAAATTTTAAAATTGAGAGGAAATTTGAAAATATCACTTGATGATTATGTGTTATTGGATGATTGATATCTGAACACCAACTACATAGTCTTAAAAAATGTAAAAATAAATAAATAAAAAAACTTAAATAAATAAGCAATGCTAAGCCTGGTGGGGGTGCAAGTAAAGCCTGGTGGTCCGCCAGGCTTGTAATATACTGGGGGGAACCCCGTTCTATGTAATGTCTGGAATTTTAATTGTGAAATGTACTGGATATGATGCATGGTTTTCATTTATCTACTTATTTACCAATCAACACGTTGCAAGCTCACATTTTGCAAAGTAACTCAGCTGGGTTAGGTTGGATGGAGAATGTCTGAACCTCAATTTTCACATTTTAATGCAGATTCCAACTACATTTTGTTGTAACATATGGACATTATTTGATCTAATGTGTTTCATCGTTGCTCTGGCTTTGTGTTTTATTTAGGTGTCTCATTATGAATACAAAGATTTTAAAAACTTTAATTTTCCTTAGATTTCAAAACAATGCACTACCTAGGTGTTAGTATGTCACACATCTAATCCTTTTAAATGCTTTTGCAAAGCATCATAGTTGGCCTTTCATCTTCAGACAAGAGGAAGTTTTCTCATCATACACGCATTATCATCCATCCAGGTATTGCGTCCATGGCCCTCGTCACAGAGACGCGGTGGAGGAGCTGGTGAGGAGGGAGGTGGAGCACTGCGACATGCTGGCGGGGTTCATCCCCATCATGAGTGTCGCAGGGGGGACAGGCTCAGGAGTCGGTACTTTCGTCACTCAGTGTCTCAGAGACGTCTACCCATCGTCGTTTGTCCTTAACCACCTCACCTGGCCATATGGGACTGGGGAAGTATGTCATTATTATTTTACTTGTTGCATTCATGGACAAGAGCAAGGCTTAGTTGTATTGGTAAATAAATTCAATCTGACTTGCTGGATGTTACTTTAGGGTCAAATCCTGACTGAGAATAACTTCTCCTTGTCTTAACTGGGGGGTAGCTATGATAAACTAGAGTACAAACTGGAAATAAATAGGAAACTGAAATCATAACCCATATTCATCTGCTGTAGAGTCTTTCATGAAGTCATCTCTCCACACTCCATTCTTCCAGGTGATTGTCCAGAACTACAACTCAGTGCTGACGCTTGCACACCTCTACCAGCTCTCTGATGCCATCCTGGTGCACGAGAACGACATTGTGCACAAGATCTGCAGTCAGCTGCTGAAGATCAAGCAGATCTCTTTCAGTGACATCAACAGGGTCATCGCTCACCAGCTGGGTGGGGTGCTGCAGCCCACGCTCACGCCCGCTTCGTGTGGAGCGTACAGTAGGCATCCTATTGGTAAGAGCAGAACGCTCAAGTTTTAAACGCAGTCAGAAAGGCTTGGGAATTTGATATCAGTATTTAGTTTCTTTCCTTCCACCCCTGGGTTCTCCTTTCCTTGAATCCTTCCACCGTTCCTGATGTGTCGTCTTTTTAACAGATGAAAGTCACCTGAAAGTGCTTAGTAATGTCAAATACTAAGTACTCTGGAAAGTTGAGTTCAGAAAAGTAAGAAATTTTACCTGAAAGAAGTTTTAAGAGCCATGCCTGCTTTTCTCAGTTGTAGTTCTACTAGTTAATGTTTAAATCATGTGTAAATTGTTCCATAATCCACTTGTAGCTCTTTTCGATTTTCAGGTGAGTTGATGAGCGCTCTCGCCTGCCACCCAGAGTACAAGCTGCTGAGTGTGTGCACCATCCCCCAGATGGCCAGCTCCTCCATCCCCTTCAGCACCTTCAGCTGGCCGGCGCTGCTCAAACACCTGCGGCAGATGCTCATCTCCAACAGCAAGATGGAAGGAGGTGAGATTTTAGTCCAAAAATAGAATTGTAGCTAGTTCACTCACCATTAGTAGTATAAAAAGGAAAGTCTATAATCTCTGAGTTGAAGATTTCTTTTGTTGTAGGTATAGACTGGCAGGTCTGTCCACCTCCAGCCTCAGCGGGGCGGTCCAGGAGTCTCTCAGCTGGCAGCTTCAACACCTCCCTGGCCAACCTGCTCATCCTGAGGGGGAAGGATGTCTACAGTGCAGAGACGGGTCAGAGAACACGGCTGAATTTGATACAGCTTCATAAAGTGGAAGGAAAAATTATTTATGGTTTTCTTTCACACTGAAGTACTGTGTCCATGTGTTGAGCCCCATTAACTCAGACATTGCTAGATAAAATCCAGAGAAACAGTTCACTCCAGAAGGCATCTGGTTTTTAAAGACACTCCATCTTTGTGGAAGCCATATTTCAAAGAGAATACTGTTTGCAGTTGTAATATTTGCAAGGTGAGATTAGGTCAGATGAGGCCAAATTTAGGGTTTTTGGCCAAAGTGCAAAAAAATGGTCATCCTCTTTGAACACTCTATTCCCTAAAAATGACGGTCGGACCTTCCAGTGGGAACACAAACCTAAACATACAGCCACTGCTACAGCAGACTGGCCTGGATCAAAGCATTTTCCTGTGTTGAAATACTCCAGACAAAATACAAACATAATGTTTGTCATTAAGATTCTGTGGTACATTTAAAAATTGATGTTCACAGATGCACTGTGTTCAGTCAAAGAAGTCTGGGCCAACATATCGGCCTAGATGTGCAAAGAATGAAAATGTCCTCTTAACTAGACTGAGGCCAATCGAGTCCTTCCAATATTTATCAATATTGAAAATTCATTTTTGCAATCTAGTCACTTTTTTCGTCAAACTAGATTCTCTTTTTGCATTATATTCATTATTTTTGTATTTTAAGCAAACTTATACTGATACCCTCCTGAATTGAGGGTATCAGAGTGCAAGGGGTTTCTACCACATTTAGCTTTGGTGTGTGTATCATATAAACTCCATTTACTTTTTTAGCTGTAAATTGACAAAAAGTTAAGAAGAGTTTTGAACAGCACTGCATCAAGAAGTGTCTGAGTAATGGTATGAGCAAATCTTTAACAGGTGTGAATTCTGTTTTTATCCCCAGGGGGATTTGAAGACTCAGCTATTTATACTTCTTGGCTTCCACCAGATGAAGCACTTAGCTTGTGGAAATCCCCCGTTCCCTTCAATAAGTATGAGAAGTCTGCAACATTGGTTAGTAACAGCCAGGCTCTGCTCAGACCTCTGGATGACATGGTGAGAAAAGCCTGGAACATGTTTGCTTCCAGGTAAGTCGGACTAGAACAGCCTTGACTGAATAAAAACTTCAGTTTCATCATTCTATTCATCTCAATTCAGACTAATTAGGTTAAATAACTAGTCTGGATCAATGGTATTTTTTCCTGCAGGGCCTACATCCATCAGTACGTTAAATTTGGGATCTCAGAGGAGGATTTTCTGGACAGCTTTACATCTCTTGAGCAGGTGATCTCCAGCTACTCTGAGCTTCAGTAGGTAAGCTGAGAGTAGCTATGAGAGAGGACACCAAGCAACACAATGGACTGATTTTAACTACATTATTTATTTTGGTAGATTTTTTAAAAATTGTGTAAATAAAATAATTTGCTTTAGGAACACTGTTGGAGTTTATGTCTTCATACCTTCATGGCTAAAGGTTGTGACTTGTTGAAAGGTTTGATTTTCAGTCTTTGCTCTTTCATATATATATATATATATATATATATATATATATATATATATATAATCAAGAAATACAATTTTTGTATTTAAAACATTGACCTTTAAATTCCAAGACTTTTGCTCTTTTATAGCACAATCAAATAACTGTTACCTTCAGTTATAAAAAATATTGTATATATCAAAAATAACTTAAAAGAAAATAAAATTTTTCAATCTGATGCTTTGAAATTTGACTTTTCTCTCTTCAGGAAGCTCCTACTCTTTATGATCACAACTATTCTCCCTCATTATGCTGTTTACAGTTGTTCTTAGGAGTGCCAGGTATTTGCTAATTGCTGCTGCCTCTAGTCTGAAGGAGATAAATGAGAAAGGTGTGTGTGTGTGGGGTGTGGGGGGGGAGGGTTCTGTGAGGCAGAAGATCCAAGGTGGAGCTTTGAGGAAAAAGGCGGCGCTTTGTGGTAGCAAGGGTTTATTAACCCCTGAATGGCTGCCAGGGAAGATTCAGGGATTTCTCAAACATGCATGAAAGAATAAAAGCAACACTCCAGGTATTTTTTTATTGAGGGAGTAAAATGTTATAAACCTCAGTAAATATGATTTTACATAACCATGCCCAAATCCCTATTTAAAATATTGTAAATTCTATAGAAAATTTGCCATCAGCTTTAATTTTTAAATAATAAAAATAAATAATAGAAAAAGAGGATGTATCTGTTTTCTTCTGTATGGGATATTTGTGGAAAATCATGTAAAATAAAGCAGTTTTCAATATTATAAGAAAAAAAAGATCTACATTTAAAAACATCAGTGTGCTCTTTATAATTTTTAGCCAAATAGGAGCCAATTACAACTTAGGAACTGCAGATTGCAGACTCTGATCTTTGAGGAAACCATTGTTGAAATAAGATTTTAAGCACAACGTTTGATATGCAACTTTTCCCTTTGTTTTTATTCTGACAGTCCTAAGTTTCTCAGTGACTATCTGTTCATGACTATCCATTTCTACCAGATGTAGAGATCAGAAGCATTATCTGGTAAAGTAATGAGGTGTTTGTGAACACACTGGCTTTCCAATTTAAGAGTAATTGGCATCTATCTTAACAGTAAATTATTTTATTAAATGAAAGAGTTCAGAAGTAGAGAGGATATAATGAACAGAAACGAGGCAGAAGTCATATTCTAGTTAAGATTTGTGTACCCGATCTGCTCCCCAACAACTGGATCACAGCTGCAGTTCTGACAACCACTTCTCCAATTTTAAATCTCCAAGATGAACAATCTCATGAATGTGGAAACCTAAAAGTACTGATCAACCTGAAAGGCAAATGTGGACAGAAACAAAACAGTCAGGATCTTTGGTAACTCACTTTATTTGATTTTTACACAGTAGAACTGGGCAGACATGAGAGCAGAACAACAACATGACGGTTAGGTCACCTCACATCCAACAAGTGGATGTGTGATCTCAACATAGGTTGAGCGGCTGAAAGGCCCACTGCTTCAGCCAGCTTACAGACCGCTGTTGCCATGGAAATGTAACCGCCAACACCAGTCTGATAAGCTAGCTGACGGGGTGGGAGAGTAGTTTGGGTAAAGGGGGATAGTTACAGAGAGTCTTAAAGAACATAACTGATTTCATGCATCAACATCTTAGCTGGCATAAATTGAAGGTTATTTATTGGATTAATTAGTACCAAGAGCCCAATCAGGTTGACAGTATTAAGGAAATGTTCCAGTCATATTGATCTGGTTACTTACCTTGTAGATGCTCGGTTCTTTGAGAAAACTATACATTAAAATTATGAAAGGAGTAGAGCAGTTTTTCAGGATGAACACTTAGGAGAGAAAACATCAAAAAATAAGACTCAGACTGAAAAAAAAGTCAATTCCACATTTTATAGATGATCTGACCTAAATGTACAGAATAGAAATGGGACCATTTGCTGAGATTACAATGTTACTGCCTTATTTCTTTAGTATTTTGTTCACAGCAACAACTGGAATAGAAACACATCTGATCATACAGTCAAAAAACATATTTACACAATGTGCAAACCATACATACCCCACTTTATAAGTTGATATTGCTTTTTTTTAACCCTCCCAATCACTTTGAATTGACAGTACTAGAAATAAAAAAAGAAAAAATATGTCTGAATATTTACCATGAAAACCCTGAAAAGAAACATTATCCATTTGCAGTTGTCTTGGCAGCACATCGCAAAAATAAAATCAACTCCCGTCCACACATATGTTACATAATTAAATAAAAATCAAGTCCTTAAGTCAAGAGCTATATTCAAGGGAATTCAGGCATTCCCAACTTGCATAAGGCATAACATCTGATGGGCGCTGCCCTCAGCATAGCAGCTACCATCAAATCACCGCTTTACTTCTGAGGTTAATGAATTAATTAATTTAACGTTAAAGTAACATCTTAAGACTGCTAGCAGGAGTCAGTCACGCTACACTCACGCAGAGTGAGATGAGAAGAACTATAAAACTCGACAGAAAGAAAACACAGCACATACATCCTTAAAAGCACGTGCGCAGACTCTCACACACACAGGCATTAAATGCCCTTTTCTTTTTCATCTTAATGCCTTCGGCCTCTCTGAGCAATGAAGATGGGTGAGGTTCGTTGGTAAGTTGTGAGCAGCAGCTGCAGAAACACAGTCACTTGGATGCATGAGGCGCTTTGTTTCGCCATCACTTGCTCTTCTCTTCGGAGTGCCTCAGTTGCTGCAGTCGCTTGGCGTAGCTCTGAGCCATGGAGTTGATGATGGAGATGACAAAGTAGCAAACCATGACAAGCACCACCTTCTCAAACACCCACGACAGCCAGTTGTCATCCTGGAAGACCCCAAATGAACAAAAATATGGTATAAGTTGCACTCATTTCTGAAAATCAGATGGGTAGACAAAACCAGCTGGTGCTGTACTTATGTGTGTTTATGAGACTAGGCTAATAAAACTATGTGTTTGTACCTTCTTCCAAGTAAATTATAATTTCTTTTATGATACTTATATTAAACAAAATTATGGTGTGAAGGAAAAATATGTGGGAAGTTGTTTTTAGTTACACCATTTGCCCACCAGAGGGTAATATGTTTAGGATCAGAAACTGGATTGTAAATTCTTTGCTTTAATCTGTTAAGAAACATTTACAAAACTCCTGCTAGCACACTTCTAAACTCTGACATAGCTACTCTGTCCTAACATTTCTCAACTTCTTATATCTATCATATCGAAACCTCTCAGGTTTCTCACATGAATAGAGAGATGGAGGGAAAAAAGGGAAAAGATTATGAAAGTAAAAGCTAATGTTCTTACCGCTGGTCCACTCTTTCCAGCATGGTGCAGCTTATTCTTCTGGGCTTCCAGGTACTGACTGAAGGGCTTCTGGAGTGATGGGCCTATTGTAGGAACAGACCTGGAATAGCAAAAGTTGAAAAAAGACTTAACTCACCAACCAAGCAGTCCCAGTAAAAGCTTTGAAAGCTGGAAATAAAGTCCTGATCCACCGGGCCAACCAGCAGCATCCGAGGCCCCATCCTACAGATGGGCCCCGTGCTGCAGCTGCCACCACCTCTAATTGTTACTGTGAGAAGGAGTAGGCAGCAGAGAGGAATGAAGCAGAAACTCCTCTGTCCTTCTTTTATATTCTTAAGCTCTCTATAAGAGTCTGTGTCAGCCCCCTTCAACCAGGAAGTGAGTCGACATGATGTCATCACCTTTACCACCACTGGTGCTTTCATGGTGAAAAAACAGCCAATCAGTATCTGCTAATTTCCCTATTAGGCAGGAGTGGAAGCGCTCACTGGGGGCCAGTCATAACGAACACCACTTTAACGCTTCTCAAGTCAGAGGTAGGATTTGTTGATGTGGCTCTCTACATGCTGGTAAAGTAGAACAGAGCTTGAATGGAACATCTATCATAATGTCAAACTTATAATTACAATGAACAGAAAGAAAATACTGCAGGCTGTGGACAGTCCTCCTGAATTCAGCCAGGATGTAAACATGTTGTCTAGACTCGACTAGACTAAGCAAAAGGAAGCGCGATAACAAGTACCAAATGCAGAGAGGGTAATTCCTGCTGCTGAATAACACTCAAGTTGAGTGACTCAGGGTTATCTCTCCATCCTTACACACAAACAAACAAACATGATTTTAGACATACATAAAATTAAACAAAATACCCATATCAGCAAAAGGCTCCATTTGTACAAATCATAGCGAGTCACCAAGGGTGATCTTTGTGGGAAAGAACCTAGAAATCTACTAGACCAGGAAAGAAAATGTTTTTTTGTCTAAATATGGTCAAAGTTACTTGCTTGGTGATTCATATTGATGACCACAGTTCTGTGAATTTGTATTCACATGGTTTTTCATGTTAAAACCCACAAACTTCAATATAATTTATTGGTTTTTATGTTTTTCTATAGGACTAGTGGCCTTCATTCAAGCTTGACAGGAAGAAGTCAAGCTTGAAAGGCCCCAGGCAGGGATTTGAAACACTGACCCATGTGATGCCCCATTTAATGGGTTTTTAAGTGCCAGACTAACAAAGTTAATAGTTTTGAAGTGGAAGATTTTTTTTTTTTTTAGATATAAAACAATATTCCAAACGTCTCATAGGACACTGTTCAATCCATTATACAAAGATTCAAAATATAGAGGTGGGAAGCTGAATCAAAAGTGGTTGTAATGGTTTAAGAAGGTTAAATCCACTTCTCAGATTTTACTTGTAAATGACATTAAAAACCATGCATCATGTTCCTTCCACTTCAGTCTAACGTCACTTTATGTTTCTTTTTCACACAAAGGTCAAGAGTTGTGGTCAACTGTAGCAGAGCACTTTATCTCTTAATATTGGATCATAGTTTTAAAGTTGTATGAAAGAAATCTGCTTGATGAACAGAACTTCCTGAAAAAATTAGTAACTTTTGCTTTTATTTTGTTTAAAAAAATCCCAGCAGCTGTATTGATTCTGTTGCCTGAACAGCAGGAGCAGGAGCAGGAGCAGGCAGCAGGCGGGCCGCTCAAGTCTGTGCCTGTGTTTCCGGCCTTGTTCGATCATCCTGTCAGTCAGAGCTGAACCCTGTGAGTCAAATCACCCTGTTTGAATGTTGAATGTGACCTCATACTTTTGGCCAGCAGTGCAGAAGATGGATTGCATGTGTGAGTGGGGGTAATACCTTGATTTCTACTCCTATGCAGTGAAAGCATTTATTCATATGGGGCCCCCTCCCCCTCGACCGATCAGCAGTCAGAAATGCATGGGAAACTATTGACGAACGCATTCCTAACCGTAAAAACCAAACCAAGACATTGGTTTTACAAAGAAATAAGGTTCTCACACACTTACCCGATGAGTGACACCATTTGCTCCACTATGTGCTTGCTGAAGGTAATGATAACAAAAAGTTTCTGTGGAGGAAAAGATATTAGTTAGCATTTTTGATTGACAAATTACAAAGATTTATACAAAAGAAATTCATTGGTTAAAAAAAATATATAATTTAAAGTCTGTCTTTTTGACAGAACTACTGTTGAACAGCCGAGGGTCATTGAGGCTCACAGACACCAATTAGAAAACTCAAACCTGGCTCTAAAGCAAAATTTCAGGCTGTGAGGGGGTTTGTGTGGTTTGCAAACAACCAAAGCATAAGGGCGGGGGGCCTAAAACCACATTATTTTCCCCCTCCGGTTCTGAAACTGATCAGCTTTAAACGGCATGACACACAGCCCCCCTGGACAAGATCAGACAGGATAAATCATGTGATGTCTGAGAAGTTCAAGGTACAGAAATGGGTCTCCCCTGCAGCTTTTAAAGTCTGCTCCATTTCCTTTTACCTTCTCATGTCCACTCAGTGTGGCCTGGACATCCCCCCCCCCCCACAGGAAAGGGTGACTGACTGGTTCCTCCAGGAGATGGATTCGTTCAGTTAGAATAGCGAGTCACTTAGAAAAACAGACAGCCCCTCATTGTCTAGGTTTATATTAGTCACTGGTGTGAGAGTCTCAACTCCACTCTGTATAATTAAGAATTTTATTTTCTGATTGGCCTATTTATGTCATTCCAAACTCTTGTTAAAAACTTCTTCTAAAGGTTTCATCCTTTCATCTTGGAGCCTCTTTAAGAGGTCTGGAAACTTGCTATAGCTAAAACAAGACGAAGGAAAAACCCAGAGGAACAGCTCAGCCATTGGTGAGAGTCAACCAGAAGTGCACAATTAGGAGTTTCACAGTAACCATCTCATGATCTCAGCACACGACTTCATCTTTCCCACAACCCTTTGAGGTTCTGGAGATTCATCAAAGTACACCAGTCAGCAATGAATCCTTTTCTGCTAAAGTGTAATTTCTGATATGCTGTATTGTGCTGTGGTTAGACAACAGTGATGAAATGATTCAAGAGGATGAATCATATCAGAAGATGTTTCTATGAGGGTGTGAATGTGTGCCAGTAACGTTTCTTAAGAAAAATGGAACAAACCATGAGAGGAGAGCCAGAGCTCTGAACCACCATAGATGAGCCTTTTATCTGCTCCACTGACCTGTATATGCATCTTGATAATGGCTTTCCCGATCAGAGTTGCTCCAAAGAAAGTCCAGAAGGGAACCAGGAAATGCCCACAGGTTATTCCCGCCAAGTCAAAGAGAGGATTGGGAATCTGAAAAATGCACAAGAAAATTAACTTCTTTCATGTCACCGCAATTAGCTCAGCAAGAGTGACATGATGAAAAGAAACTCATGAACCTTTTCATATTTTGTCAAGTTACAACCAAAAGCTATAAAGTATTTTTTTGAGATTTTTTTGAGACACATAATTGTCAAGTATGATGAAAAAAAATTCCAAATTTCAATATCTGTAAACAACCATTCTCCACTGTGAAGAGAGAAGTGCTGAGCCAAACAAGGCGGCTGTTCATGTTAATTCAATATTTGGAAGTCTGTCCAACACAGACGATTGGCTTTCTTCACTTCCTCCTCTGCCATTGTTAAAACTGCAGGCAGGCTGCAATTAAACAGCATAGGAAATGGACATCATTCTTTATGACTTCTTCTGTTTGCCGATTGGCCTGGTTAATAATCGACTGGACAGAATTCAAGCGAATGGGTGAAAACCCAGATTGTACAGTAAGCAAGAACTGAACAGGACTAGCAGATGCAACTGCTGACGAAGGGAGGTGGCCGAACATATTGACTCATGGAGTCTGAATATAAATCCACACCACAATTTTCATATTTGCCAAAAAGAGAACACCGTACATCTTTTTCCTTCCTCTTGACAATTATGTGTTAATTTTGTTGGTTATTGCTGGTAATCTTTGACTGTGATGTTACAAAATGTGAGGTTAAATACTTTCGAAAGTCACTATATGTCAACTAAAAGATGAAAAAATCCCTACTTACAGAGGCACAAGCCAAGATCCCAAAGAATCCCACTTTTTGCACCATGTGCTGAACTCCCAGTTTTGCTCTTGTAACAAAATCCTGCAAAACAAATTGAAAATGCATTTTAATGTGGGATTGCAGTCAGACATGACTAGATAAATTTGTAAGACTTTCACAACCCATGTTATTTTAAATCTTTTTATTCAATCACACAAATTTAACATATAATTTAAGATCTTTGAAAACATAATCACCCTTCCTTTTTTTGCTTAAATAAATCAATGAACTTTCTTGTGGTTTTTATTACACCATTTTACTGTAACAGCATAATGAGGAACACGAGCCTTGGTCAAAGCTCTGTGGTGAACTATCTCCTATTTTAGAGCTTTGTAATTTTTGCTTTTCTTCTCTCCATTTGGTGACTCTTCTGGCATTTTGCTCAAATCTGTGTGGTATAAAAGTGCCACAGCTCTTCTGATTGCATCTGTATTTCTGCAGGGGGTTAAAACTTTGTGGTTTTTCTGTAAAGATCACCACCGAAGCAGGAAGGCAATTAAGAGGCTGTTTGAAAACCTGCTGGCACAGTTAAACATTAATTTGGAAAAACAAGTTTGTGTTTTGACTCAGTTTTATAATAAACAGACATACAAATATAATTAAATACATTTTTAATGAGGGTCAGCTGATAAAGTTGGTTTCTCACAGAATTTACCACCATAATTCAGAATGTATGGTAAATATCACCAACTTTCTTTGCTTGTTTTCTAATTAAATATATTTTAATTGTTTGCAGAGAACATTATTATTCTGTAATTTTACTCAACAGTGGTTCATCAGCCAGCTCTTCACTTCTGACACTATAAAAAGAAGGAGACGGAGAAAAATGTAGGTGCGGAGATCCTTCCAAGTGGTGAAGTGGGACTAAGTGATGGAGACAATGTCTCCAGTTTTTGGTAATCTCCATCCTGCTGACTCAGCATCTGATCCAAGCGTTCTCCAGTCATGTGAACTCTCTTCCTGACAGAGCTGTCTGTCATTCAAATTAGAGGCCGGTGAGAAGAGAGAAGCAGAGAGAGATGGAGGGAGGCAACGAGAGCGAAGCCCGAGGGATGATTAAAGAGGGAGCTGAGCTCAGGGTGACTCACCCACGAACACACAGATTTACTGGAAGTGCAGGGAAGGAGGGGGCTGCACTGAAGTCACATGCTTACTCAGGACCAATCAGAGGCCTGCTTGGCTCTACGTTCCTTTGTTCATTTAGAAAATTAGGGCAAATGAAATAAGAATCATATCTTACTGAGGTGATGAGTAATGAGTAAATAACTATGATGGGGGAAACCACACAGATAAAACTTAAACATCAGTTTGGTTACAGAGCTTTATAAATGAAGACTAAAGAAGAGAAAACCATTAGCTGTTATAAAATCTCTGGAAATCTGAGTAAGAAATAATATACATCTACTTAAATGTTAAACTGGGATAATACACAAAATATTAATATTCAATCGACAATATTCTAAAAGATAATATTTGTTAATTATACAATCAAAAACCACTTTATAAACATGAGTGTTGATCTTTCTGACCTGTGCACCCTCTGCTTGCTCGAGCATCTCCTCAAATTCCTCGTAATCCTCGTCATCTGGATCAGTTCCTGATTGACGAGCTGCTCTGGCCATAAAATACGGAGGCAGCTCTCCGATGGCCGTCCCTGCACCCTAAACAGACACAGCTGCAGTCAGTATACGTTCATATTTTTCTAAATTGTTTGCATATTTGACCAGTGAAACTGTCAAGTCTCTCTTGTCGCATCCACCACTCACCCACATGCAGGCCTCCAGCCGGACCTTGGACATAATTGAGAAGATGGAGATGCTGTCCTCCAGGCCTCCATCTTTGGGACAGATGATCTGGTCAGGGTACGGAGGCTCTGGGAAGTCTATGGATCCACATTCATACGCTGCCAGGGTGACTGAAGCTATGTGAGGACCCTGAGAGAGAGGTTGGGTGCACAGAGACAACAATCAAATCCATGAGACCAAGACTTCGACATACATGGAAAATGTCAGGAAATATGAAAAGCTTAAATATGGCTGCACAAATTATGCTATTCATACTATATATTTTGGTTTTGGGTTTAATTAACCACAGGAACAATTGCATCTGCTAAAACGTCATAAAAATTATTTCCAAGTGTATTTGTGATTTGATTTGTAAGTACGTTGCCACTAAATAAGTAGCAGGTACTAAGCAATTTAACTATTCCCAGCTTCCTGAGCTCTTAGTACTTTTGATGAAGGGCCCTCAAGTTTCCTTCCACAAAGAACATTTTAGTTTTCTTAAACCTTTCCAGTAAATTGTTTTATTTAATTACGTCCTTCCAGTTTGCAGCTTCCCACCAATAAGTATAATTCTGCTTGATCCCTTTTGAATGGTGAGCAAACACAACATCCACCCTACCACAGAGGCACACAGATTGGAGCCGAGTCATACAATGTGTCTCTTGACAGGAAGATCATCATTTATCTTTAAAGATTTCTGATTAAACTAGCTCACCTGGCCTCGCCTGCAGCTGGCCCACCTGCAACTAAAACACAGATGATCCTTTATGGCATCAACACTGACAGGCAATGGACAGGCCACCATAAGTCAGTGCTGACATGGACTTCTTCAACACAAACAAAAAAAGCCTTCTTTAGCCCAACTGCACAGATGACACAGACACAGATGATGATTCTTAGTTCTCACAACACACTTTTTCAAATCAAAGACTTGATTTAACACTGGCTTTAACAAGACACAAGCAGCCAGTGTCTGACTCTAATAAAAGGAAAAAAAATAACACAAAGGAGAAAGGAGTTTCCCTTAATGAAACCGTCACTCCTAGTTATCAAGCATAGATCCGGGATTTACACTCAAAACAGCACTTTATTAATTCTTGTAAGATTGAGAAAAGCAGACATGAGTCACTTAGACTCAGAGTCTGTTCAGCCTGTTCTAACTAGTCAACAGAGTTAACATCTCATGACAGCATTAACGCAGGGAGGCCTCACGTGAAGTTTCTCCCCTGAGGGGGGCAACCAACTGTCTGCATCAGATCAGCAGCAATGTCACTCTGAGAATGGTGACAGAGACCGAACTTTGACCCTCGGAGAGAACGTCATTCTTATCCTAACAGGGTGAAAATGCAATGAGCTTCATCTAACTGCACCTACAATATGATTCAAGTGTTGAATGCAGCCGTCTGACAAGTCAAAAAACATCTTGATATAAAGGAATCTCTTAGAAACATCCAAAAAGTGAGATCAATACTACATCCTCGATGCAAAACTTCTCCCACACAAACAGAACTTCTGCAAGTTTCAGAAAGTTAAATGTAGAACTTTATGATTTCAATTCAGGAGCTTTATTTACAATTAACTCATCTTAACTTATTTCATTAATCATTTCAACTTCCTTGAAAACACAGTTAATACACGTATCCTCTTGTGTTCTGTGCTCTAGCATGCATGTCTATTGGTTTAACACTGTTTTACAGCCTTAAAACACAGGATATTATCAAATAAAATCTGTTGTTAACAGGTGATTTATTTTGCTTATACAAATTTGATTAAACACACTCTCTACTGGCCAAGGAGCTGTTTAAGGTAACAATAACCTTTTGATTTAGACTAATGAGTCAGCTGCAGGAGCAAAAATATTTTGCAGGTTCCCAGGGAATGTCTGGAGAAAAATTCCTCATTGAAGTCTTTGGTAGTTTGATCACAATCTGAATTCCTCGGCTGAAGCCCCAAGACATGAAAATGAAGCTTACCAAAAGAGAAAATTAAAAACAATTTAAGGTAAAGAGTAGTTAATAAACAGTTGCAGAAATCTCAGATGTAGGTAAGTTGAATCTAAGATATGATGTAAATTAGAAGACGTTTAAGGAACTAAAATGGAAATTAATTTGAGACTTTCTGATCCTGCAGAAACATTCATAAAAAGGTCAGTTTTCTTCAACTCAAGTTACTTGTGGAAGCATTGACAAAAGAAGTAAGTTAAAACAAAAACTAATTTCCTAATACAATTTACATACAAAAAAGTACATTAAGAATGCTTGACTTGCAAAAATAAAAATTACAAAAAAACTTTGACACTCAGACATTAAAAGGGGCCTTGAGAAAATGTTAATTCTTCTTAATCATCTCTAAACAGAACTCTTCTTTTGCCTTTTTTATAAACATTTTGGTGAAAATACCTTGTACACATATCTTATAAATAATGTATGTATTCTAACAACCTTTTAAATATATATATATATATATATACATACACACTGTAGTGAAAGTCTGACTGTATTTTAATTAAACTAGCATAAAAGACCAACAAAAAAAATGAGTTGCTACATGTCTTACACAAACAGATTAAGAAGTTAAATGACGAGATGTTGAAGTTTAGAAGAAAATTGAAACTAGAGGATCAGCACTGAAACATCATGATGAATCATCACCATGGTGATGACCGAACCTCATGATCTCCATGGGGCTCCTGGATTGAGGCAAATCCACAGAAACTGTGTGTGGTTTATATTCATATTGTCACATGAAACAAATGACTGACAGTGACATGGTGCATTGTCAAGATGAAGTAAATCTAGTGCAAACAAAAATGGGAACTAGTCTCCTCATGAGAGGCAGCATTGCATCATGTGAAACTTTCAGTTTTTCAGTGAAGAATTTAAATAGTTGCAGTAATTTGGGGACAGTTGAATGTGTGTAACAACAAATCAGGATATACAGTGAGAATCATTTAAATGGATTAAATCAGTTTGTCCATAAGTGACTTTTCAAACAGTTTACAACAGAAGAGATTAAGCCCAGAAAACAACAAACAAAGCTGTATAAAAACAATACAATTAAATGTAATCATTTTTTTCTACCAAAAATAAAAGGCCTATCAGAAAGCTGATGCTCCAATAAGGAGATTGAATTATAAGAATAAAATGAATATTTAAAAAACTAATTCATATTTTTATGTACAAGAATTGGCAGAAAATTAAAGAAGACAGAACTGGACAAAGAAAATTATCAAGATGAAGCCATATATTCTTTTTTTTATTAAACCAAGTACATGCAATAATACAATGTGATTGATTGGATTTACTGTTGCCAAGTATGTATCAATGCAGTTGCTTTGTAACTGTTGTAGGACACATCTGAATGAGTTTTTTCAGAGAAACATTTATGTTTGAAAACCTACAGACTGAAGGCTTTGATAGCTGTGTAAAAAGCATAAACCGTCTTGAATAAGATTTTCTTTTTTACCCCACCAGGGGGCTTTTTGTGGGCTCTAGTGTCCCTTATTTGATAGTAGGCTGACAGGAAGGGGGTAATGAGAGGGGGGAAGACATGCGGCAAATATCGTCGGGTCCTGGAGTCGAACCCGCGACGGCCGCATCGAGGACTCAAGGCCTCCAAATGTGGGTTGCGCCAACCCCTACGCCACCACGGCACGCCCATAAGATTTTTTTTTTTACTGCCAGAAAATACTGTCATATCTTTGTCAGTTCACATCACCTGTGCCTCCCTTATAATTACATACAACTGAGTGTTAGCAATCAAAATTTACTTAGAAAGTTTCTTAATTAATTATCAGAGTAGAACACTACTTATGTATTTTTTGTAATAAAAGTAAGAGCTTGAAATGATATAATCTATATAGTGTTGTAAAGCTTGACAAATGTATTTTGTCTCTGTACCATCATGATGTTGATGCCATCATAGAGCTGTCGCCACTTCTATTTTTACCCTTTGGTCACATAAATAATGGTTTAAGGACAAATAGTAAAAACTTGTTAAAAATAATAAGGTGTTTTAAAAAAAACAATAGACAGAAGTTACAAAGACAGACTTTATGACCTTTGGAGAGATGGTGCAGTAGAAACATGAGTCAATTCCAGTGGAACAGCCCACACTTTGAGCCTAGTAGTAAATTATGATCTCTTAATGTGATAATATAACTAATAAAACAGAAGAAGAATTGAAGTCACACTTCCTCTGTATTATGGAACAGCTGAAGAACCAAAAGTAGACAAAAATCCCCAAAACAAAACCTTAAGTACCTGAATGATAAACTCAAGTAAACCAAGACAGCAGAATGAAGTGAAACAAATTCCAACTGATCCTGATCAAAAAATACTCATGTTTAGGATATTTCTGAAAACTGAAAGGTCACCCATATGCATTTCTTCTGATTTAGTTGCAGTGGAATTCAACAGGCCCACATGTGGACACTGAACACCTCAAAGTGGACAAGCATTGCCGACTTTCTTCCACTCTTTAATTTAAGCTAAAATCTACTTCTGACCACATCTAAGAGAAATGACACTTTCAGTGACTCGTTTAATGTAGTTACTCTCAGACAAGCGTCAGTGGGCAAGCCAAAGGTCACTCCTGGTTAACCTTAGATTGATGGGTATTTTGACTCAGAATGTTTAAAAAGAATGACTTATTTCTGGGTTTGGAGGATGGCGCCATCATCTGGCAACAACAGGGATAGGCTTATAATTGTAGTAGTTTTGGTTAATCTCAAATACTCAAATATCTCCAGGCTTAGGTGCCTTGTAGTGTCATTTAAGTCCAAAATAAAGCCACTACTGAGTAGGACACAGAAAAAGTATACATGCAAAGCCAAGCAGATTAGCCCTTCACTTCTGATGAAGGCTGAGTTGTTTCACAAATACTAAATTGATACTAAATGGACATCACAGAGACTACTGTGGCAATATTATTAGAGTTAAGGTTAGTTGCTGAAAAGATAATATCTTTTATTGGCCTTCAGGATAACATTACAATGCTTTTCAAGCAAATGCATATTTGAATATCAAAATTGAGAAATGGCACTCTACAAGTTTAATTAACTTTTTCATCAGTGAATCTGACAAAACAGAAATAAACATCTCCTAGAAATATGGACTTATATGTATTTAAAGTGTAAACTGTTATCAGTATAGCCTAAAGGATTTCTGTTATCTTTACATGTGTATGTAAATTTTAAAGAAAGGCCCATTTGTCTTTGGAGCCGATTTCTGTTAAAAATGTTTTGCATAACCAGGAACATGCCATTGATTTTATCTTACCAGATAAAGGAGGAACGTGTGCAGACCAGTCCCCAGTCCCACTGAGGACAGGATCCCAAGGCCCACCCAGTAGGCACACCAAAGGATCTTCTTCTCCAGGTACTGAACATACTGTCAGGGTATATTAACAAAATGAAAAATAAATATTTGAGGAAACAGAAAAGTCGGTTGAATCTATGATTGTGACGCAACATATTTAGGATTTATTATGCTTTGACTTTCATACATTTATTTACTCAATAATAAAGCTTTCTTTAGATAAAAAAATACAAATGAAATTTAATATTTTTAAGATGGATACAGCTTTGGTGTTCCTGTTTGACATTTCAAAATGTGAAGTCCATTTAGAAAACGAGATATTATAATCAGATAACATTCAAGACATTTCTATAAGTTTCCAGAAGTGGGATATCCCAACAAATTCACCCAATGTCGAGAAGTGCATCGCTCAGAGAAATTGTAAGCAATGCAAGAGTTGCATCTCAACTCTACATGTAAAATGTTGCTCCTGACAATATAATTAGAAACAGTCAGAACATCTATGGCTTTTCTGAAAGGTTCTCAAGTGAAGGCGTTTTCTCCCTCAAAAAAAGAAGTTAACACAATTTAAGTTTGGAAAGTTTGATTTGAATGAGCCACAGGACTCCTGGAACAAAGACTGTGGGCTATATGAGGCAAAAGCAGAAATGTTTGGACATAACACACATCATGTTTTACAAAAACAAACCCATAAATACACCTCACACCAACTGTCAAGCATGATGGTGGATGAATGATGATTTGCTGTGTACTTTCTGAAAAGACCACAGGGTTCAAGTCAACACTCTGCTGTTACACCTCAGTGAAATCAGTTACACCGAGTGAAGTCATCGCAGACCTTTATCAGCTGACCTACATAGGAGTGAGACCTCAACTGTGTGATGGTCTCACAGAGTGATCAGCAAGCTGGAGGATTTACAGCAAAAACACACCTCGCCCAGGCTGCTTTCTCACTATTAACACACTGAATAGTGCTGAAGTTCCCCAAGACAGAAAAGATCACAGGACTTTATGAAATTGTCGTGTCTTCAGTAGTTGTGATGCTTAGAAATAAAGCAAAACTAATAAGGTGTTGCAAGCCATTGACAAGTTTTAACTCTTTAGAAATGGGAGATATACGACACTAAATTGTATCCTTCAAAGTGTCACTACATTCCTCCAGTGTTTCTGCAACACCAGCTTCTCAACAAAGATGTGAGAGAATGATGAAGACATACAGGAAAAATTTTAAAGTTATGATTGTGTAATAGCTACTAAGACCATAGCTCTCAAGCACAGTGTGATTATATGGCTTTTAGAACAAGGTTTCAAATCCTATTTTGATTTGCTATAACTTTATACTACTTTGTCAACTACTTGATTTTCACTCCTTTTAACTCAATCAGTCAGAAATTCTATGCAGTGCTTCTCTGCTTTAACTGAACCTTGACAGCGAACTGCACTGATTAATACGTAAACAAAACTTCCAGCCAGCTGAAAGTGTGATCAAAGGTTACATGCCAACAGTGTACAGTGCATAGTCTATCAACATAAGGTTTCTGTAAGCAAAGTCTAAGATGATAAAAACTGAATTATCAACTGTTTCACAGTTTTCGATGAGGCAGTGGTGTTCATTTATCTTGTTAAAAACAGAAAGTAAAGCCTCACCATTTGGTGTGATCCATCAGTGGAGTATGTGATCGAGAACAGGAAGCATAACAACAAAAATACAAACACTGTGCCTCGCCGGTGCCAAAGCCTGTGTGTAAAAACAAGAAAACAAAATGATCAGCTTCCAAATATGCTGGTTGATTAAATATAACTAGTCTCTATTAAATATTCTTATGAGATTAGTTTTGTTTTCAAATTGGATCAAAATTAATCTAGACTCAATTACTTTATCTGACATAAATATTTTTGAGCTGTCTAAAACGTAAAATAGTACAGGTCTTCAGTATCTGTGACGGATTTATCAGCAGAAAACCTCTGAGTTGTTTGAAAAGGAAACAACAAATATATCACAACTATGAATATGTACCAGCATAACCTCAACAGAGCAGTGCAAAAGCAAAGATCCAGTAGCAAAACCTGTTTGATGCTTACTCAAAAGTCCATTCCTTTAGCTTCACGAGGGTCTCCAGAAGAAAATAGTGTAGAGTAACAACCGGTCTCCTCCACAGCACTAGAGACAGACGCTCCTCTTTGTCTTTCTGCCGTCTCTCTCTCAATAACAAGTCTGAAGGGCAAACAGAGCAGGAATCATCTTGAGTTCCAGTACAACTAATAGGCTCATTAACTACTACATCCTGTGGAACT
Source organism: Brachyrhaphis roseni (assembly GCA_903066815.1). Classification (NCBI taxonomy): domain Eukaryota; kingdom Metazoa; phylum Chordata; class Actinopteri; order Cyprinodontiformes; family Poeciliidae; genus Brachyrhaphis; species Brachyrhaphis roseni. The sequence goes on from CAEFZY010046228.1 coordinate 58,022, forward strand.
GATAATGCCAAATACATAATAAAGGTTGTAGCCAGAGGTCTGTCTCGTTTGCTGTCATGCGGTGAGTTGTCAACACGGGTTAAAACTGAAAGTAGCCCGAAATGAAACTGCTGAAGCAATTTTATGACACTGACATGAGGCTGTTAGCGATGAAAACATCAGTGTTAAAATGAGTTGAACTTTTTAGGTTGTCTTCAGCCCTTAAAGTTTTCACACTAACCTGTGGACTTTCCGTTGTGTTTATCTTTTGGTCCTGCTCGTTTCTGAGGCTGCTCACAGCTTGCTCCATTGGCTGCCATCTCACTGTCACCGTTTCTAGCCGTTTAGGCAGTCTACAAAGAAAAAGACGAACAAAAAGCTGTTAGTTTTACATTCATCAGGGCTTTTTGTGTCCAGTTGCTTCCTACTGTCCAAGGAGTAAAAAGGAACAGTCTGTGACGGGACTCCGTGGAGGAGTAACATCAGAATTTGCGGCTCTTGAGCAATAACCTGTCAAAGTATCAAGCCGGGTAGCTCACGTTTCTGTTCTTGACGAAAAAGATAAGAGATAAGCCACACAAATAAAGACAGATAGGAAAAATACTACCAATAGACTTACAAAAATAACGAATAAAGCCAAGTGGAAGAAATTGTCTCTTTGTAGGTCAGTCTGTAACAGGATACAAAGTCAAATGCGCTGATTCCACAACCGTCCACATGCTAACCGGCTAGCCAACAGGGACACCGGAAGCCTTTACATTTAAATACGAGCTCTAAAATTAATTACTACTCACCTTGCTTGTAAATTAATATATAAACTTATACTATACCATAATAACAAGAAAGCAAAAGAAAAAAAGGTAATAACCAATTAATTTTGGCTAAATAAATCAGTACCACCGTACCTCTTTCCTGTCTTCTTCACCCGGAAACATAAAACGTAGACGTGTCAAAATAAAAGCTAAACTATAGTGATTCTCAACCAGTTAAATACTTAATATTAACAAAAACGAAGAATCCGTTTTCCTTTTGATTTAAGATTTTTGATTTTTCAGGTGGGACAATTTTGCTTGAAATTGCAAATATTACAAAACAAATGATAGACGTGTTTCCGTTATGAGCGTGTTGCTGTCCAATAAGAAGCTGACAAATTTACAGTTGGAACGTGTTACCACGGCAACGTAAAGCTTCGTGTAACTTATAACTGGTGTGTGCCCCTACTTGCTTAGTGTAAGTATTATATAATTTTTTACATATATATATATATATACAAATGAAAATAAAGTTCAGCTACAAATTTCTAATGGGCTTTTCATCTTTGTTACATTATAACGGCATAATGTAATTTATGACAGACCAACACAGTCCCAGCAGTGGTGTTTCAAATCAGCCTCCTTTACTCCAATACTTCCAACATTTTATTCAGACACAGATGAAACTGAGTCTCATTCCACAAACAAGATTACTGTACAAAAGTACACAGTAAAAATGTACATTTCATATGTACATGTTTTCTTTTTATTTTTATCCGTTAACTAGACTTTTCAGAAAACAAAATCAAATTAAGCACAATTCAAAATTTTAAATTACAGATACACACATTTTTCAAAATGTATTTTGACAAACAAACTTGTCACTCAGTACTGATCAGATCTACCAAATAAAAAGTCAAATATTGACCAAAACAATGTTTTGAGTTATTCAATAACAAAAAGTATCAACTGTCAAAATGGCCTCCAAAATTAATCTGTAACTGCAAAAAGGTGTTGATGATTAAAACAAACAAAAAGTGTAATGGTTGCCTTAATGTTGCATAAAATGAGATTTTACTTTAAATCACCTACAGTAAAATCGAAGTTTCACAAAAGCTGCTGCTTAAAAGTCTAAAGGCATCGAGAGCTGTGGGAACCATAAACACTGGCTCAGCAGATGGCTTGTTCTGTTCCTGGACAGTCGTCCAAGTTGGTAGTGATGTATTCATCCTCCTCTGTTATGTGTCCACTTTTATTCATCATAATGAAGAGAGGAAAGGAACTTATCCACATCCAAATCGTGGGGGAAACAATCAATAAGTTTCTTTCTTTCCTGAAAAGTAAACAGAAAAAGACATCAGGGTTAGTTACACACAAAATATACTCTTCTGGGAGGTGGGTAGTGGAGGATAAGAAGGCTGGATAAGAAAGGATGAGAATAAAGTAAAGAAAAATAAAATAAGAATGGCATGACAAAATATACACAGGAAAATAAAACCTTTTTGAGAAACTGATTTTGTTGTTCTGTCAACTAGTCAACACACAGCACATGGTGACTCGAGAAGAGGAAAAACAATTTGAGGAGGAACTAGGAAGAATATATAGACCGGTTACATTTAAACTAAACAACCCAATCTACAATGAGACTAAAACCAGCCAGAAGGTACATTGAAACCAACAAGCTCCCAGTGCTTTTACAAGGGTAAAAGTTTTATCCTTTAAAGTTTTTCACATTTATTCATGTTGCAACCAAACTTGTAAATGTGACCAATCAGCACAAAGTAGCAGATAAGTATGAAATAGATCAAACATGTCAGTTTTTCAATTTATTTTTAATAAGCAAAACCCTGAAGAGCATGCTAAAGACACAATCATACCTACAATGGAATGGTTTAGGTCGGGATGTCAGACTAAAGTTGTCAAGGCTGAGTGTGCTGCAGGGTTTATTGGTGTTCTTGCTCTGACACAACTCACTTAAAAGGCTGAATTACCTGTTCAGCTTGATACCTAACTCTGCATGAATGTCTAATTTTTTCTTTCAGGCATGCTGAGCCAGAACGTCAGCTCCTAAAGCTTATTTAGAGCTTTTCTAGTTTACTGCACAGCATTTAGCCTAGTCAAAGGCCAGACTTACTTTCGAAAATAATTTTTCACGTATGCCCTTAGGCTCAAAGTTATTTTACAAAGAATGGGCAAAAAATGTCAGTGTTCAAATGTGAAAATCTGTGGAGGCAATCCTCAAAAGATCAGAAAATACTGATAATGAAGATTACACTTCGTTTATTTCCACAAATTATGGATGCCTTGAATACTTTCCCTTGTTATACGCTACATTTTATTGGTCTGTCACATAAAAGATCAATTGCTGAGTATACACTTAAACGTCTGATGAAGTCAGATACATCTCAAATGTAGTTGTAGTAAATATCAATAGAAAGAAATTTTACTCACTTTGTCTTTCTTGATGCTGGGAGATCGTTTCCGCTCTCTCTTGGCGGACGGACTCTCGCTGACTGGAGACTGCTTGCGTTTTTTACTCTTTGAGCTTGATGGTGATTTTTCTCCGACTTCCTCCTGGCGCAGGCTGTCTTTCAACGGCGTGCCCGTCCTGGCGATAGCGGCACGAGAAAGAATCATGAGGGTATGTGCAGCCATGTTAATGCTGTTTTCACTCCCAGCTTCGCTGGCAGGGCTGCAGGTCGGCACATCAGGGGTGTTGGGAGGGAACAGCTGCTTCGGAGTCCCCTCTGCGTTTTTAGCGTTTTTCTGACGGGAAGGAGTCCTCTGACAATCAGCAGTCGCCTCACTGATATGGTCGGACCCAGAAAGCATATGGTCTGAACTGCTAACTACAGCTTTTCTGACTGGAGGAGGAGAGCTGAGGCCTTGCAGGTCTTGCAGCATTTCAGCGGCCTGCTTGGCCAGAGAGCTAGTTTTTGAAGCAGCCTTTGTCGGCTTGGCCTGCGGGGCCGCTGGAGGGCTGAAGTCTCTTGATGCTGAGGATGAAGGTGTTGATGACTGCTGTTTGTCTTGTGAGCCTCCTTTCATTTCATTCTCCTTGTTCGCTCTGACGTTTGGATTCTCCTGAGAGGAAGTCCTCTTCTCCATTCGTCCCTCACGTGATTTCAAAGAAGCCTTCTCTCCAGCCTCCTTCCTGCTGCTCTCCTCGTTGTCCTTCCTGCTTTCTGATCTGGATGAAGAATCGGATGACAGCGACCTGGAACTGCAAGCATCTTTAGCTTTTGATCCATCATCATAAGGTCTGTGTAATCCATCAACGGACGCCTCCCGTGGCTGAGACTTCTCAGCTTTGTCTGTTCTTGCATTTTGAAACTCTTGGTCATGAATTATATGCATCTGTTTGCGAGGCGTCTTTTTGACAGAATCTTTCTGCTGCGTTTGTAAAGAAACAGTTTCTTTTAGCAAGTTTGCTCCTCCTTTGGGATCTGCTGAACATCTGACAGTCTCCACTCTCCTCTTAGGTTTGCTGCTACCTAAGATAGCCGGTTTTGTTCGACTGCCTGCTGGTCTATTATCTCTCTCTATCGGAGGGGTATGTTGTGATGTGTTTGAAGCAGAATGTGTTGGAGTCCCAGCTGCTCTGGTAGTTTGGCCTCGAACTTCTGATAAGGAGGAGTCAAAACGTAAAATCCTCCGATGACTGGATCCACTGGATCCTTTAGCTGCATCCTTTTGGCCTGAAGGTTTAGGCTGAACAGCAGCAGCAGTCACATTTTTTACACATCCTGCAATTGAGATAAGAACAACATATTAGAGACAAAAGACAGTGAAACATTAAAGCTGAAGGCATTCTTCCAGAACCTTATAGCTGTACATTACCTGATTTTGTAGACTCTTTAGGTTGGATAGTTGTGGGCTTTGGTTTTAGTTTTTCTCTTTTCTGTGTAGGTTTTGGGGTTGTTACATCAACTATCTGTAAATATATAAGAATAACCAGAATATTAAAGTTTTATTTTTTAAATCCCCTGATGAAATGGTAAAAATAAAGTTATGTTACCTGATTGGAAACCACTTGGATACTTCCCATCATATTCTGCCCCAAAACAGAGACAGGAAGCACAACGGGCTTTACAGGTGATGGTAATATAAGTGCTGGTCCTGCAAAGAAAGCAAATGGATTCAGGGTTTTAACTACACCAAGAAAACAAAGATTAAAGTAATGAGCTACATGATGAGTCTGCAACCTGTGATGCTTTGAGCTATTTTAAAAACTCAAGCCATTAATGATAATGAACTCTGAGGTGCATCCCTATATGTACATTTTTTATTATTATTTTATTATTTTCTGTTCCAGGAAATGTTTTCATTCTTTCATTGTGAAAGTTGGAAAAATCGGTACATTTTATAAAGAAGGTTTTTAATGAATATTTTCTTATTTTAAGTTTCTTGACAATTTTGCAGCTCAAGACCAATTTCATTTTGTAGCAGCAGGGACAAGAACGGCTTTTTAGATGATAAATGTTGCTACACATTAATTTCCCTTCAGAATTCCTGCTAGTTATCCCTTATAAAACTCAAATTTCGATGTTGCTGCAAATTTGAATACAAAAAGTTTGACTTCATGCAGTTTTAAGGTCTCTCTTTTTTTTTTTTTTTACAAATAAAATTGGTATGTTAGCCTTGACTATGTGGTGTAGTAAAAGACAATGTTCACTAATGTGTTGGTATTTAAGCCACTGAAGTCACATTTAAAAATCTAGGACTGGATTATTTGGATACACTGAATACAGATTATTTAAATCACAGTTTCTGATTAATTATACCTTATTTGAAAAGGTTAACAGAAATTTGACAGTCAATGCTTTAGGATCTAACCAAGAAAGAAAAATAGAACATAGTCTGGTTTAAAACATTGGTCTGAGAGGCTCCAACGTCCAAAAAGGGATGAAATTGTTCTGTTTGGCTTCTGAATTAATGTGCAGTTAGCTGTTGGTTCTGTTAATAACTTATACGGCAAAACAATGAATGCTTTAAAAAGACTAATTAGTAATGTTGCAGATGGAAGACAGGTCAAAATGTGAATTTCAAAAAATCTATATAAAATGCTTAAAAAGCAAACAATAAAAAGAGTTACGTTGAGATAAAGTAAAGCAAAGAAAAGGCAGAATCATAAACAAGTCAATATAAAAAGTCTGTAATTTATCAGGTATTAATATTTAAACTTTTCTCTTTTTGATAAAGGAACAAGAAAATTTTGTCTGGAAACTAAAAACTTGCTATACTAAATTCTTTCCTATGCTTATCCATGCTACAAATAATGATATAATCAATTTCAATAGTTTTCCAAAGTTGGAAAGGAAGCCTTTTGTAAAATGTGGTCAATAAATAGAATAGAAACGGGGGGAAATTCAGGTTTACCAGCAGCAAAGAGATACAAGTCAAAGTTCACAGACTCACACAGTAAAAAATATAAAAATAGAAACTAAGAATAACTGACATTACAGTAAGCAGCACATGTAGACATACTGTATTTTCTGCTGTACCTGTGGAGTAGCTCGGTGTAGTGACTCCATGCTGGTTGGTGGATAAGGGTTGTCCGTTTTGGACTCCAGCTGGAAGCAGCACCGGTCTGGCCTGAACATCTGGAGACGGAACCACCAAGAAATAGCTGGCCGGGGTGGGAGGGGGGTCCACAGCAGATTGAAACATGTATCTCTGTTGAGCCTGCGATGCTGCATTGACTGGAGACGTGTACACTCCTCCAGGTTTACTGACGAAAGGACTACCACATCCCTCTGACCGTTGTAAGCTGCTCACCGCCTGCGCGGCTTCATCGAAGTTGGCCTTTGGAGTAGCAGGACATGCAGGTGATTTTGCTGGCGAGGAAAGGTAGATGGTGGGTATCTTGTCTCCGGAAATACTTGAAACCGCATGATTTAAGGCCATGTCTCTGGAAGAATCTCCATCCTGATTATCGCTGACGATAATCTCCAAAGACACAATGTTGCTGGGCTCTCCAGGCTTGCGTGGGGGAAGAGCAGGGATGGTGGCCAGAGGAGGAGGAGGACTTGGCGTTGGGGTAACTGGAGCACAAGAGGAAGAGGATGCAGAAGAGGCAGAAACAGGAGTGGAAGCAGCTGTAACTGGAGCAGCTGCAGAAACAGATGTTGAAGAAGAAGATGGCACAGAGCCAGGAAGCACAGCTAGACTGTCTCCACCAGAAACACACACATCAGGCTGGCTGGGAGAGGTGTTGTTGACCTGGACCTCATGCTGATCACCAGCAGCTGCTCCATCAACTCCATCAGCTGACTTGTTTAGTCCTATTGCCTGTGGATGCTCAGGGTTTCCGTCAATGTTTGAGGCTGGTCTCTCCTCAGCGAGCAGAGCTGGGTCTCTCGATAAAGATCCTGAATTTGAGAGTGTCACTGGGGTGGACAAATTGTCCACAAGTGGGGGCGGCGTGTTTAGAGGCTCATCACTTTCCATTTGTGGTCCACTGTTCGTTGATGGGTTTTCTTTCCTAATGGAGTTCCCAGCAGCAGGTGAGTAGCTGACTAACAGTCTGGCTGAGCTGTTCTCAATTCTAGATGTTCTGCCACTCGAGTCCAAAACGGTTTTTCTTAACAAGGTGGATCCAGGGGATTTTCTGGTTTTACGCTCCTGCCCAGCTCTCACCTTCAGCGCTCCTGATGTTGCGTCTAAAGTATTTCCATCACTTTGGGAAGGACCTGAAGAATAAAACAAACCAAACCTGACCGACTTTCCATGTTCTCGTTATTGTGCTCTAGACAGGTCAGTAAAATAAAATAAAATAGTTTCAAAAGAGGAAAAATAGTCTTGACATCAGATTCTACTTTGGAGAAAAGCTATAACTATGGATAAATGATGATGATAAAGTTTTGAAAGGTTTACCACCCACTCACATCTATATTGCCCTGTGTTGAAAGAGACTGAATACCTGGATCGCTACTTTGGAGGACCTGGACAGCAGATGGGAGTACAGCCATCTCATTCTCTTCAGAAATACAAGCATTGCTGCTGTCCCCTGCATCTCCATCAGCATTTTTAGTTTTATCTGCAAAATTACAAAAAAATTCTCAATACGACTTTCAGATCCATTTAGAAACTTTGATTCTGATACAACTTAAAAACAACAACATAGCGGATAGTTACGGTAATCAAAAAGGTCAAAAAGGGCTTGGAAAGCCGGGTCGGATTCAGTTTGCTCCAAAATGTCATGGATGGCATCATCGCTCATATGGATTTCTCCCTGATAATAATAATAATATGCATAACATTGAGGAAGACAGTGTGAATCTAGGAGTATATATAGGAACAAATAGTGCTCTGTTAGATGTTTTAGTACCTCTAGTCCTAGAATCTCATCTATGGACTGGTCTGGCTCCACTGCACTTGAAGAAGCTTTGGATGTTTGTGGTACTGCATCACTGGCATCAGGAACAAAAAACATGTTCAGTACAGAAATATTATTTTAAGCCTGCTTAGTAGGTATTTTTGTCACCATCAACTTTCTCAAAATACTGGAAACAGATTCTCAACATACCTGGCAAGGATTTTGTTGATGTTTTCAGCAAGTTTCTCTTGCAGTGCCCTGTCCCCCAAAATCTTGTCGCGTGCATTTAGTATCACGAGTTGCTGTGAAGATTTTAATGTTTTAAAAGTTAAGACACCTTTAGAGAAAGTGCTACGTGTGATGTTTCAACTGGGGCTTTCATGCAACATGTATCAATGTTTTATATTTTTTATAGCACAGAAAAAAAGAAAAGAGAAAACAGAAAGGTAGCAAGAGATGGAGAAAAACATTTAGACAATGGAACTAAAGTATGAAAAAAAAAAAAAAAAATTTCCCACTCCATTTTATTATATACAGTTTTCAACTATTTCTTAATAAAAGAAGAAACAAGCTTCTTAACATAGACTCACTGGAAAATTCTCCTTGACGACCTCCTCAGGCTGGGCATCTGCAGTTACGTTAGTGGCAGTCATGGCAGATTTACTGGGACCACCTGACCCGGTCAGACCACTTCTCTTCCTGGGAGTGTCCCTGAATGCAGAAGACAGGTTGTAGTGAAGGACACAAAAAGATACACGGATAAATATATTAACAGATCATCTGTTACATTTGTCTAGCAACAAACTAGGGCAGCATAATATTAGGAAATATGTCATGTGTGACAATATTGATGAAAATAAATAACGATGATCTGCAATTAGTAATCAGTGTGTTTAATGTGGGACTAATATCCAGCCCTGGTCCAGTAACACATCCTAAAACCTCCACTTTTTTTTTTTTTTTATCTTTATCAAAGTCTGTTTTAATTATCAGTTGTGGAAAAAATATATTATTTTTTGTAATTATCTTATTTGCATTCCATAGAGAGAGAGAGAAACAGAGAGAGAAGAAACAACTTCTGATCTTAGTGTAAGTTAAAAGTAGGACTTTATGATATTAAATAGGTATTTATACAACTCTATTCTGTAGTTGTTCTTTCCCATCCTTACCATTTCCTTCGACCAGGAGAAACTGGGCCTGAAGTGAGGCGGTGCTCTGAAACGATGACTTGTACAGGAGAATCTCCTGTGAAATACAATAACAAGGTACAATGTTCAACTACAGCGACTGATTTAATAGCAAAAACAGAAGCTAAAGGAGTCTGACCCAAGCTGACAAAGGATTTCCAAATCAAAATGCACAATATTAATCACATCCAAACAAATCCACCACAATACTCACGGGGTGTATTGAGTAATCGGCTCCCATCGTGGACCGGCTGCTGCGCCCCGCTGCTGGCTGTGGGTCTGATCTGAGGGTTGGTGAAGCTAACAGGAGTGGAGTGACCTAGCATGCTGTGGGTGGTGTGTGTGGGGCTGATGAAGGAGCTGCTTTCAGAAACGGAGGAGCAGACAACACCGCTTGGAGACGCCACTGTCAGGACCCGCTGCCTCGCCATGTTTGCCACCCCAACGCGTGAACGTACTGCAACAGACAGAGACTGGTAAAATTCTGGATCATACATTAAATGCTGTATTTACAGGTGCATTGCAGGAAAACTACGACATGACTCTTTGGTCAGTGCATGCTATTAGATCACTGATATGTTTTGGGAAACATACAATTTACACACTACTTACAAATGTAAAAACACATCACCTTTTAAATGTACAAGTCCAAAAAAAAATAGAATAATATTTATAAAGTTATCCTGCAGATTTAGGTTGTGCAATTAATCAATTTTGTATTTTAAAAAAGGTAAAACATAAAAAAAAAACTCAACATAATTAACAAAAGCAGGATTTTTCTTAAAATAAATATGCCATATTTCATACTTATTTTGTTCTTTAATTGAAACAAACACAATATTTCTCCAAACTTAATAAATGACCAACAATCAATGTTGAGCAAAATAATTGTAATTAAACCTTTTCCCCCGTAATCCATCAGCTTGTTTTCAGAACATATACAATTTTCATTTCTTAAAAACTGGTACCGTATTTTAAGGAAATTTGAAACATTTATGCTCCTTTATCAGGAACTGATGTGTATCTATTCTGTATTATTTAATGATAAAATATTGGATCTAATAGTAATTAGAAAGCACTTACTCCTCTGACTTGCAGATATTGCAGGGGAATTCTGCAATGATCTGGAAAATAATTTATAAATATCAGATCAACCATAGTTAATCTCAAAACATGAACAGACCTAAATGCTGAAAGCAGTCAAATATTACTTGATTTGGTTGAGGGTAAAATCCAGCTTTTTCCACAAAGATGTCATCACAAGAGGGACCTCATGTCCAGAGTCTTTTAGAAAATAACAACACAGTTGTTACAATCTGCTTAAAGTGAACACATAACAAACATATTGCAAAAACATGAAAGTCACTTTTACCTTTTGCTTTCGCAGCCATATACTCATTCAAGATGGCTGTTAAGCCCTTCCCAAAGACAGACTGTGCATGTGTGAGGGAAGAGTTTGTTAATATCAGTGCATGCCAATCTTAACAATTAAAGACAGGAACATGTGTGGACAGCCTTTGGACTCACAAAAACACAGGCAGGGATCACCCCGTCTCCTGTCATGTGCTCTGCATACTCCTTCAGGTTTGGACTCTCATGGATGAAGGCTTGGCTTGTAGCTGACAGCCCCTCTTCCTGGAGGTACCCTACACAAACAAAAAAAAAAAAAAAAAAAAAAAAAAAAAAAGACAGGTATTTAAAAGTTAGCACTGTGGCACAATAAATCTGCACCGTTCTCCCTTAGTTGTGGCTACCAAGCTAAAGCTACAAGCAGCTGTAGCTTTGTTATGTCCGGCTTACCCAAAATAAGCCGAGCGACGTCAGAAGGGAGCAACATCTCAGCTTTAGGTGTAATAAATTAAAGTAAAGAACGAATAAATGGCTACATATTCGATAAACTGCTAATAAAAGTCGCAACATAACCCCAGATTAAAGGACGTCATTGGTGTTATAATGAGGGCAACATCCTGACTAAACTCCTGCTTTCTCAAACGGCGGGGAACTCGAGAACCCGGAAGTAGCAGCTTAACCTACTACTCAGATTTCTGGTCATTGTAGTCCATTCTGGATCTATGAACGTAAAAATATCATGTAAGGGCTATATGAACATACAAACATGCAGTATGTTGGAACTTAATTAAATACTAAAACAAATTTCTGAACTGTTTTGTTCTCAAAACAACATTCATTCTATTTTGACGTCAAAAACCAGGCTGATAAACTCACTTCCGTCTTTCCTAAAACTAGGAAGTGAAAGGCACATCACAGCACTTATCCTGGGGCGGGAATATTTCTGCGTGGCTTGCGTGAGTGTGCGTGAGCTTTATTGCACGTCAAGATGGCAAAGTTGTTTTAGGATGAACTGTAAAACGTCCTGTATTTTCTGCACCTGGTCCAGCAGCAGGTTGTTGACGCCACTCGGTGCAGACCAGTGAGGTCGGTGAGCATGCTTAGAAAGTGAAAGTTTAAATGAAGCTCTGTAAATCAACTCCAGAGCTGGTTTCGTTTCTTGTTAGTCTGCGTGCATGATCAGATTACACGTGCAAATATTGTATTTTTTTGGAAGCTATGCGTATTTAAATGCTTTGACATTAGAGAATAAAGCTGATACGTGTCTGCCCGCTTATTGATTGATTATTTTAGATCTGCTTCCTACTAAATTGTTGTGATTTGATTGTCCATCTCTGGCCGGGGGGTTTTCCACTTCACTTAAAAGGCCAAAGACTCACAGCAGCTTGTACCCATTTCGCCACAGATTTGTTGCATCCCAATGACAGAAGTGAAGGGTTCATATTCTGTACACATTATAACTCCGGTTTATGTTTTGTCCTATTATTTAGGTGCAAAGAATATTTTTGCTCAATTTCAACTTTCTCATTTGGGATTTTTCTGGGTTTGTGTGAGGACTGATACCTACTGTGACAGACGTTGTAGCTTTATACCGTCATGACCAAAAAGGATCTCGTTTTTCACAAACTTTGCTACATCAATTGTGTTAGATCTATTGTCTACTAAAGATTAATAATAAATGTGTACCTGCTGTTCTATGACACACTAAAAGTACGTCTGTGTGAGATCAGTGTATGTGTTCTCCCTGTATTGGGGTTAATAAATTGCTCACACAAGGTCTGGTCGTTTAAATATTTGTTTATAATTAACCACATCTCCGCTTCCTTTTAAAGCAACTGTTTTGCTCTTCTAATTAAGTCAGAAGAGCAGTGGGAAGTCAACTCGCTTCAATCTGTTGTTGGCAATAATCCATGCTTATCCTCTCTGGTTCCTCTTCTTCTCTGTTTTCGTGGGAAGAGTCCATCTTTCAGCAAAATGCCCTGGTGTGATCTGTTCATTTGTATTTTGGTCGTAAGGATGTTGGTATTTGTTCCTGCAGGTGTAACCAGCTATAAGCTGTTGCCACAATGAGTCTGGTTCTTCATGATCTCCTGGTCTGCTGCAGAGGGTTGGAAAATGACAAAGCTACAGAGAGGAAGGTAAGCAAAATAAAAAGATCTCATTACATTTGATCCATTAGCACAAGTCAGTTTATCACTTATTTTGTGTCCCGATTTGTGGAACCAGAAAGAAACTGAACGGTTTAGAAGACTCATTCGTTCTAATGAGGTTATGCAAGAATTGGACCGCACCTCTGGCAGCAAAGCTAAAGGCTCTAATCAGCTCACATGGGATGCTGTTTTCAGGTAAATCTCCACAGATGTTATAAATGTTTGTCTATGCTAGATAATTTCTTGAGATACTCTTAAATTTTCAATATAATTTTAAAACACTGATCACCTTGTTCAAATCATTTCCCCAATTTAATCTTCTTCATCTAAGCACGGCCTTGAATTACATCTCATATTTTACTCTAGGAAAATGCTTCTATGAAATGAAAGCTTTCATTTTTGTTTTGCTCAGTCCAGTTTTTTTTCCCTCATCAGATTCCTGCAGCGTTTTGTCCAGAAGGAGACTGAGAGCATGCAGTCGAGTAAATCCAACGTCACGGCGACTACGTTGGCCACACGGCAGAAGAAGATGGCTGAAACGTGCAGCTTAGTCAAGTTTTTCATTCGCTATGCAAACAAACGTAAGGGCAAGATTTTCATCTTAAGTTAGAAAAAGCAAGATTGATAAAATTATCTATATGGGAAAAAAATTGTTACATACTTTAAAACAATGTTTTATTACCTCACCTTCTTACTGGACCCTACTTACAGGATTGGGCTGGTTTTAACTCTCTTCAACACAAAAGTCTTTGAAGATGTAATGTGAACTCCATGTATAAGGCTTGTTTTGTGCAGGTGGGCCTCGTCTGAAGTGCAGCGAGCTGCTGAAACACGTGATGGAGGTGCTGCAAAGTTCGTATTGCTGCTCAGCATATGGAGAGAATTACAGCAGCCTCCTTTTAAAGGACATCCTCTCTGTCCGCAAGTACTGGTGTGACATCACTCGGCAGCAGTGGCAGAGTAAGTGGCTAATTAGTTTAAAGGCGTGAAAACTCAAAAATCCATTTATTCTGGGGGCCTTTACTAAGAGACAAGTCAAAACATCAAGATCAACATTGGGTTTTTAGTATCACAGAGCTGATTTCTCATCACCAATGTATATGAAACTATGAGAAAATGTCAAAACTGCTTGAGTCAAGTTTGCATCATATTTAGTTATTGACTTTTGATACGTTTACGTAAAACTCTAAAACTGATAACTCTAACGCTATTTTCTATTGACCTTATAACTGACACAGCAGATTTGAATTCCTTTTGCAATAATAAAAAGTGAAACTCTTGCCGTGTTTCCATAGGAGCACACTACATATTCGTGCCCACTCACATATTTTTATATTAAATTCCAAGCCTTTATAAAATGTTATAAGTGTTAGAGTTAGAAGTCTCATACTTGTGATGTGACAACAACTTAAACGTTGTCACAAATCTTATACTGTGCAGATCTGATTGTACATTAAGTTTATAAAATAATTTAAATTGTTAGATTTAAATGTTTTTTTTAAGATGGATTTTATTACGTAATTTACTTTTCTTATGTTGCTGCTCTGTTGCTTTCAATTATTTATTATTAATATAAATTCTAATCATACCAGCTAAATTAGTCTCATCTGCTGCACAGTGTTAATAAACTAATATAAACCTAGATGAATAAGATTTCTATCACCACTTTAACACAGGACGCCTCTCACTGGAACTGTAAGAAAGTCTTAAAAGTCGTCCTGATAACTTAGGTGTATTTGTACTTTTATTTTTTGATCTAAAGGTCTTTTGGAGTTGTACTGCAGCTTGTTCAACTCTTCATCCAAATCTATCAACCGTGTGCTGCTGAGCAGAGTCATCTACGCTGTGGTGAAGGGCTGCTGCACTCAGACTGACGGATTTAATGACAGTTTGTTCAGCTTCTTCTCTAAAGCAATGCTTAACGCCAGGTAGAAACCGTGATCATTATATGCATTGCCAGATAAATTGTTCCACTTCTGTTGTAAACTGTGGTAAACCCCTTGCACCTGTTTCTCCTGCCACCATCCTAGGCAGGAGAAACACCTCAGTGTCCTGGAGCATCTCGTCTTGGCTCTGAACATCTTCCTGAGATCTGCCGCCATGAACTGCCGGATGAGAGTGTGTCGTCTCGGAGAGGAGCTTCTTCCCTCTTTATTGAACGTCTGGGAGGACATGAGGCCGAGTGCCAACCTGAAGGAGGAGATTATGGAGTTCTTCAACCTGCAGCTCCATGTTCACCATCCGAAGGGAGCAAAGACTCAAGACACAGGTTCGGTGTTAGAATGCTGAGTTATTAAAAACGATGTCCTGTGTGGGATTTACATTAAATGGACCTGTTACGTAAAATTTACATTCTGTGCATCTTTGTATTTCCATTTGGATCTCAACTGCTTCTAAAAACAACCCAACTGCTTAAAAAAAAAAAACACCCAGACATTTTTGGCAATACGTTAATGTGTTTTGGTGTCTGGAAAATGAGCCATTTCAAAGACCTTTTTATTGTTAAGTCACATTTGACGGTCACTGCGCCATTACCTAACAAGCTTAGCCGAGCCCAGTCCCATTACCTAGCAACCCAGCTTGGTTTTTCAGCTGGTTTTACCACTGTATGCTGTGTCTAATGGCTGCTGGAAAAGACAAGTGTTTGGTTATAGACTCACCGTCCAGAAACCACTTTCTGCCATCTTATTTATTGTGCAGGAAGCTCAACTTCTGCTTTTCAAAGATGTACGGTTGTATAATTGCACATCTGCTTGCAGTCATTTTCATGTGTGAGTTGGGGGGGATGTGGCCAGCACAGCAGCAACTTATTTGGATTTAAAGTGATAAGACCCTAAAACAACTCGTTTTGAAAGGAGCTCAAAATAGACAGAAGTAACCAGACTAAAATGTCATTATCTAAGAATTACATTGTGCAGAAAATGTAATAAACATGTTTTGTATAGCCCATAGACCTACCCTAATCTGTTCAAGGAAATATAGTAGGTTGCCTTTAAAATTTGTGTTTGACAGCAGTTGGAATGTGATTTAGAAGAATTGAAAGTTGCCCTAAATTAACCTTAATTCAAATGATGGTCTTTGTTTTTAGGTGCGCATGCGGAGGACTGGTCCAGGTGGCGCGGCCTGCTGTACAACCTGTACGACGGTTTAGTCAGAGAGATCAGCCACATTGGCAGCAGAGGGAAGTACATCACTGGGACCAGACACATCGCTGTGAAAGATAACCTCATTGAACTCACTGCTGACATCTGTCACCAGGTAAAAAACATTACTCCTGGTCTCTCAACATTTGCATAAATGCAAAGCAGATCAGGTCTGAGTTTGAAGTTGCAGTCCAGTGTATGGTTAACACCCTTCCATCTTGTGCGCAATCACCACAGCTGTTCAGTGATTCCCATGTACTGGAGGTCACTCAGCCCCAACACAGAGCCACGCAGATGGGCAGTCCCTGCCATGGAACGGCCAGCAAGCGGCGCCGCATAGAAATGGGCTGGGATGTTCTCCGTGACCATCTGCAACCTCAGCAGAGTGACTTTGATGTCATACCATGGTATGAAAGTCAAAAAGCATTCAAAAAAGTTACCTCACATTTACTCAAACCTGCGTTTTCTTCTCTCAGGCTGCAGATAACTGCAGTGCTCGTCTCCAAGTACCCATTCATGGTGCCTGGTAAGGAGCTGGTCCAGCTGCTGTCGCTGTTGTGTCAGCTCCTGTCAGAGCAGCGTAGAGGAGAGAGGGGGCCATACGTGCTGCGCTGCCTGAGGGAGATGGCCCACTGCCAGGCCCGCATCCTTCAGAGAGCTCAGGCCCACAGGGCGGAGCTGGGCAGGCTGTGGCTCCGGATCTGGCCCCTCGCACTGCGTGGGGTCAGTTCACCTCAGACTGAGTCCCTCAGTCTGGACCTGCTGGCCTCCATAGTACACAGGCAGCTGATCGATATGGACAGGGAGTTCTGGAAACTCTTCCGCGCATCTGCATGTAAACCCACCCAGTGAGTCGCAGTTGCTTTGTTCATTTCTGCATTCAATCTGGATTTGTAGCTACTATGTAGGTTAATTTATCTGCACATTTGTCTCGTCCTCTTTTTTTCAGGAGTGCTGTTCTCTGTCTTGCCCAGGCCATGCTAACATGCTCAATCCCTAAGACTTTTGCATCAAGCTCAGGTTTCGACTACATGGTGACCTCAGAGGGGAGTCCCTCCGCTAACCTGAAGGAGAGTCTCATAGCCTGGCTGCTGATGAGTGACCAGAATGAAGAGATGGATGATAGCTGCACGCCCCACCCCATCATCAGCAGGTTGCTTTTTTTTGTACCATTTGTTTGGCAATCACTTTGTATTATTATAATTATATTATATTTATGGTGAGGTGCAATGTTAGCTCTGCCTCACATGGTCATTTGTATATCTTATAAAACAACTTCAAACAAAACTTTATTTGTTTTTCTTTCCTCTGAGACTTTCCAGTCGTTTAATTTCTCCTAAAAGCAAAATTTGCAAAGTGCTTCCCCTGTAGATGTTTCTCTGGAGTTACCAGGAGTCTGGTGGCTCTTTGTTTGATTATAACGGTCACTTATTATCAAACGGTCACTTAAAACTCCAACCTTGACAGGTTGGAGTTTTGTCATAGCAAAATGATGGGCTGAGCTGAATGAAGCATGTAGCTTTGGACATAATAATATTCTCAGGATAGTGTTTTACGTACTAATTTTTCTTTCAACGTCACATGAAAATGATGCCATATGTTAACTCTGAAGGTGAATTTTATTTTACAGTATCACACTTAAAATCTTTATAAACTACACTGAGTGGTAGTAACATGACAAAATATGAAAGGATAAGTGGATATTAATAAACTTTACTTTTTGTTCAGATGGGGGGTTTTTTCCCCTTTTTTTGTCTTTGAAATCATTTTTTTGTGTTGTATTTATTAGTTACTGTGTTCTTGTCTGCAGAGATTTCCCTCATAATCTTATTGCAAGCATCCTGGTCTCACTGACCTTCAAGGACACCAGTGCTGGGCTGAAGTTCCTGCTGGGTAGTGAAGGACTACCTGGGTAAAAACAAAAGAGATTATAATCTCATAATTAGTGTACAAGTAACCAGTAACTCCATTTAATCTCCCTGCTTTATTTTTTTTAGTGCTGTTTTTCAAGACGGTTCATCCGATGCCAAAGACAAGTTGGAAGACATAGAGAGACTGTACCAGCAGTTCAGCTTCAACACGCTGCCATCAGAGGTCAGAGCGACAGACGATGACTCGGTAAAGATGGCATCAGCTGACGTTCAGCTGGCCGCCGTCCCCGCCCTCAGAAACAAGCTGGAGCGGAACCTGCTCTCCATGGCCGACAGCCTGCTCAGCTGCTACTCCCCTGATGTGAGCGGAGGTTGAATTGTCCTGGAGTGTTTAACCTGTTCGCATGTCTGAAACTGACGCATGTCCTGATTGATTGTAGTCTCAGTCTACGCCTCCTGAGTGCCTGGTGCGCTGTTTCAGCCAGCTGACGGGTGTGCTGGCAGGTTTTGTCGCAGCAGGGCTTGTGACTGAGGAGGAGGCCTGCCGCTCTCCGCTTTTCACCAAAGCAAAGGTCTGTTCACACTCACATCAGTTTGGAAAATCCAGCCTTAAGCGATTTCCCTAAATGCTGATAAAACAGTATAGTCAACTATTAACATGAAGGTTTTAATGTCGTTGCTGCCAGGCTGTGGCGCAGGACCTCAGTGGCTTTGTTTCCAGTGCCAAAGTGAAAATGAACGAGGAAGGAACCATGTCAGCGCTCAGATCACTCATGAAGCTTTGCACGCAGTGTACCAACAGAGCATCCATGGTAACATCACCTGCCATTTTGATGGTTTTGATCAAAAGTTTAATAAATCAGTGGTTTAAATGAGTAAAGTGATCATTTGTTCTGCAGGACAAAGTTGGATCAATCTCCTCTGGTTTATTCCTGATGACTCTTCCTGCCAGCCTGCTCAGTGAGCTGGCAGAAATCTGCAAACTGCATGTGGTATGTGGCTCATCTAAGGTGATTTTGTCGCACGGATTTCACAAACTGGATCCAGATCTCTGAATTTTTCAACTCTCCACTTCAGTTGAACAATGTCTCTAAGCGAGTCAGTGTCACGGATGATGATGAACAAGGGGATGATGAGTGGGAAATTACAAAACATCCTCAGGCTGGTGACGGCATCGACCTGTTTGAAGATGGCGAGGAGGCCCACAGCAGCTCCAATGGGAGTCACAGACAGAAAGAGGACAATGCTGACTCCTGTGGCCCAGGTAAGAGGAGACCTGACCTGTAGGAAGAACTCTACAGGTTTTAAAAGTGTAAAAGTAGCTGCTGGGAAGTTGGAAGGTCTGCAGCCTGTAAAAGATTTTCTTCCGGATTTTGTCCTGTAATTAACTTGGATTCTGTGGTTGCTATGGTTCTTATAGCAACCACATTTATCGACTTGCACACCTGAAATTTGCCATTTTTATACATTGGTAGATTTGCTCTTGTGCGATCCTCTTTTCTATGTTGGAAAAGACTAAGTTAAAGAAAAGACACAATATTTTTTTTCAAGTTTGATAATATGAAAGTTTAAGATTGGTCATTGGTCTAACTCAAACAGGTGCCAAAAGCCTGCTAACGGAGGACTATCTGGGAAAACAGGACCTGGCTCTCCTTGCTATCTTGAACTTCCTGTGCGAGTGCAGCTCTGCTCCGCCTCTCCACGGCCTCCTTTTTAAACCTCAGGAGGTGCGACGCAGGCTGCTGCTCCTGCTGGATCAGATTGACTTCAGCAAAGCTCTGCACCTCAACATGGTGAGCAACAGTCAGCCCGGACAATAACCTCCAACTCAGCCGGCTTTAGCTGAACTCTGCTTCCGTTTCAGTATCTCGTTCTGTTGAAGAAGCTTCCTGCTGAAGACTCGCTGTCTCCGGAGGATTTTGACACTCTGCTCCGTCCTCTTGCGTAAGGAAAAGTTTCCATCTCAAAACGACAAATCAATCTTTTTTTCTGAGGTTGCAGACCAGATGTGAACACCTGTATGTCCTTCTTCATCCACAGGGACTTGTGTTCTTTGTATCGTCAGGACCAGGAGATCTGTGCTGCTGTGCTGCTCAGTTTGTTACCATCCATACAGAGTCTGGGGAAGACCTGTCACATGCCCGAGGAGATGAAACATGTTCAGGGATCTCTTCTGCAAGTTCTGTCTGGCTTCTGGTAAGAAGCTTCACTTTATGTACCACGAACACATTTCTATTTTAATGTATCTATATAGAGAAATTATGTCATTAAAGCTTTTTTTTTATCTATTTGTGCTAATGGCGAAGAAACAATTTACTGTTCCCGGAAAACTGTTTATCTGCCATCATTGGCGGCTATGCTAACTAACTGTAGCAGCTAGCAGTGTGTACACACAAGCATGATCGACAGAACTAAGACCCTCCTCCTGGCTCTGATTGTTTTCTGACCAGGCGGTGTATTTCTGCAGGTGACAGCAGAGAGAAGGCTGAGGAACTTTATTTTATTTTCACAGATTATCTCTCATATACTGTAAAAAATGTAAAAAAAAAAACATATATTTTTATAAGTGTTGCAAACTGGAGCTTTAATATTTGTGTTCCTCTCTGCTACAACTTTGCTGTTTTTTTTTGTTTTTTTTTAGTTTCTTGAGCCAGACGGGAAAATGTGTGGCGACTGTCCGAGCTGCGTTGGTTCAGTGTCTTGTCGCCTTGCTGGAGGTAAAGTTTAAAACTGTTAGGAAAAGTTTATTTTGTTTTTTCAAACATTTCAGCTAGATGCATTCTTTCTGTCACACATGTAATTCAGTACAAAACATATGAAAGCGACTTGAATTTTTACATCGCCTCACACTTAGGCTGACCCTCTGTGCCACTGGGCTGTCCTGACCCTCAGAGGGGCCGAAACAGAGAAGGACTCTCCCGTATCGTTGGTTCTTCCGTCTCATCTGGCAGACGCACACCACCAAGTCCGAATGCTGGTAGCTCTGTCTGTGGAGAGGTATGCTTCAGTTTCATGAGCCTTGTCTCTACTAGAGGCAGATCTGAATAATCTGGAAAAACAGGCAGATGTAAATGTACAGCTTAAGAGATTTGGGACAAATATAGGCAACAGATAAAGTTATATAAAAAGTATTATTGATGCAACATTTTATATCTTTGTCCAATTTCTCAGTGAACTTTGTGTTAATTTCCTAACCATCGTCTCCACTCTGTGTTGTTGCAAGATAAACTTGTCCCACCTTCTTTGCCACAGTTCCAGTTGCTCTGACTTTTGATATAACCAAGTTTAGTTGAGCAGCTATTCTCTTCTAGCAATTATTTGGACAGAAGGTCATATACGAGGCTGATGCATGTTTTCCTGTCTTTTCCATTCTGAAGAATGGCTAAGAGAAATTGGTCTCTGTCTAACCCCGTGAAAACAGGAAGTCATGGAAAACTAAATAAGCGTTTCTTAACACTGATCAACTTGAAAAGTAAATTATAGAAACAAATGCACAATTTCCTAAACAAAAAGTAAATAATCTTTGGTATTTTCTGCTCTTTAACCAGGCTGTTCCTTGATTTGAGACCAAATCGCTCAGATAAGAGGAAGATGTTGCCACTAAAACACCAGCAAGCAGCATTTGAGAACATCTACCTGAAGGCTCAGGAGGGCATGAGGATCCCGGTGAGGTCATGCAGCAGGTTGCAGCGCTTTAAGAACTTCACTTTTGTTGCTTAATGTAAACTTTTCTCATGCTCTCCTTTCGTTGGTGATCACACAGAGGGGCAGCTCCTCAGAGGATCAGCCGGACGAAGTGTTGAATCGCAAAGCCACTCTGCTGAGGAGTCTGTCTGTGGTGCTGTGCTGTAGCCCTGTGTGTGAGAAACAGTGCCTGTTTGCGCTCTTTCAGTCCTACAAAGAGAACAATGTTGAGGAGGAGCTCATCAGGAAGGTAGCAGATTGAAATAAATCATCTCCATTCTCGTTTCACTCTTACCTTCCTGATATCTGAGAGGATCTCGTGCTCTGCTTGGTTTTCTATCGCAGATGTTGTGCAGTGTGTCCAAAGTGAAGAGCTGCAGGAGTGTGAAAACATTCGTCACTTCTCACCTGTACTACCTGGTAGCGGAGTGGCTCGCACAGAGGCAGTCAGATGACCGCTACACTCTTGGATCTTTCCCCTACAGCCTGCTGGACCAGAACACAGTCAAAGATTTCTACAAGTCAGAAAAATTTATGTTTGTTTAAATTTATGTTTAAATTTATGTTTAAATTTAAACAAAGGTTTTCACACACTTACCTCCTCCTCCACACTTTCAGCTCTTATTACCAGGTGCTGATCCCTCACCTGGTCTTTCTGGACGACTTTGAGCAGGTGAGGTCCATCGGGCGGTGCCTGGAGAGGGACTGGAGGCACTTACTAGCCGACTGTTTCCCCAAGATCATGGTGAACATCCTGCCATACTTCGCCTTAAAAGGCCAGGACTCTCAGGTTGCACAGCAGAGAGAGAAGGCACACCGAGTGTACGACCTCCTCAAAGACGCCAGCTGTCTGGGCAAACAGGTGAAGTGGCGTGTAAAACAGAAAAATAAATGTCTCATTTCATTTAGTGTTTATATTTACACACACCACAAATTCTTAAGCAAAAATAACTTTTGAAAGCAGGAAAAGGTAAGATTTCCTTCAACTTCTGCGTCCACAAATGATTAAAATTGGAATATGTTGTGGACAGGATGATTGGCTTGATCTGATAAAGTGTTTTCCATGTGAAAATTGGATAAATATCAGGAAGGTCTTTGCAAAAACCCCATTTGGAGTCATAAACTCTCCTCCATATTTGGAAATTTGCCCACAGCAAATCGACAGCCTGATTCACAGTAACTTGGCGGACATCGTAGTGGAGCTGCTGATGACTCTGTATGAAAGCTGTGGAGCAGACGGAGACACTGGAGACCTGAAACGCTTTACAGGGTAGAGACACTTTAGCACACTTTTCTGTAACTTTTCTTTGCTACTTCATTTCATCTATGTCTCATTCTGTTATGCATGGAGTGGCATCTGAAGGAGATTAGTTTTATGCCCCACAGAGAGCTGGATCCCGTACCAAATCCACCTCACTTCAGCTCGTACGTCATCAGAGCCACTCTGGACTACCTCAGCAAATGCCACAGTGCCAGCCACAAGTCTCTGGTGGCCATTCTGTCTAAAACCCCGGTACAGACGCCTCATTTACCATGTCAGTAAAATTTAGCTGTTCACAGTAAAGAAGGTTAATCCTTTCCCCTGTCTGTTGCCATCAGATTTCCATCCAGAAGATCTTGCTGGCCGTGTGTGAAAAAGCAGCAGAGACGAGCAACAGCTACGAGCGCCACCGCATCCTCCTCATGTACCATTTGTTTGTCAGCCTGCTGCTCAGGGAGGTGAAGGACGGTCTGGGAGGAGCCTGGGCCTTCGTCCTCAGAGACATCATCTACTCTCTCATTCACCACATCAACAGCAGGTTAGTGAACACCAACACTCATTTGTTTTTCTAAAACCGAGAAAGTGAACAGCTTTATGTTCCTCCTGAATCACAGACAGCTTCACTGTGAGGAGGTGTCCAACAGGAGCCTGTCTCTGTGCTGCGACCTGCTCAGCTCTGTGTGTCAGGCAGCACTGCAGTTCTGTGATGACGCTCTTGACTGCCACCTGCAGGTCATTGTGGGGACTCTCACTGCTCAGGTCACCAGTCAGCCGTTCATTTCTCAGCAGGTAGGTCACACATTACTCTGGTCAACAGCCAAGAAAAACTGCCTAGGGTTTTTCAACTGTCTTAGGGTAATTCTGATGTGCTGAATACAAAAATGACATTGGTCTTGCTCAATCAGGCCAACTTTCTGAACTAAGCTACATATTAGTTTGGGATGCTGGGATGCAGTCATGATGGCTGATTACTTTTGGGCGCTGAAGAGAGATATCCCTGCTGCTGAGCATACCAGGC
This sequence comes from Brachyrhaphis roseni, assembly GCA_903066815.1. NCBI lineage: Eukaryota > Metazoa > Chordata > Actinopteri > Cyprinodontiformes > Poeciliidae > Brachyrhaphis > Brachyrhaphis roseni. The sequence continues at coordinate 81,735 of CAEFZY010046228.1, forward strand.
GTTCGAAGAAATGGAAGTTCATGCCCTGAATTTTGCACATTGAAGACGTAAAGTTCAATTTACATGCACTTACCCTTATTATTATTTATTATTCAGTTTACAGAAATCCAAGTTTGTATCATTTCATTAATACACGTTTTTTCTTCTAAACCTTCTTTGGATGAGAGATATTAATGGAAATGAACTGATAATGTCACAAAAATGGCATCAATTTAGTCAGAAGATCAGATTCTCTAAATCAAATTAGAATAAAAACCTGACTTGATTGAGAAAATGGATGCCATTTTTGGATTCAGTCCTAATTCAGTTGAAAAAACACAGACAACTTCCAAAGATATTTTTTGTGACCCAGTGTTACTGAATCTTTACTTATGTAAGTCTCTCTTAAATTTGATGGCATCTATGGCTATGTTTTCAACATGCATGGGTTACTTTATATATCAGGAAATAAGTAAAAGTTCTGAAAAAGCATTACAAGGCATAAAATACACAGATTAATAGGAGCCTTTGTTTCCCAATGCTGCAGTTTAAACCTGTTTTATTAAATCAGGATGTGGCAAATCAAATGCTCATTCCTGTGGTAGCATTATCTGTCGCCTCCTTTTAGTTTGTGTACGTTATAGTTCTGAATTGTTTTGTCCCCAAGGTGCTTAGTCTGCTGCAGTTTCTGGTAATAGAGAGTCAGCAGAAACTAAAAGGAGCCATCAGCAGATTGGAGCCGTTTCCTGACATCCCTGAGTTCAGAGAGCTGCGCTCAGTGCAGCACAAACTCAAATATAACAGCGGCAGCTTCACACTGAGACAGGTACATATGTGCGACATTGCAATGTGATTTTCTATTGATATAAACCACAAATATTTAGGGCAAGGAAAACAGATTTAAGTTTGTGGTTGCAATGCAAGAAAATGCAATAAAGTTCATAGACATTGTATTTCCTTTATCCTTTTACAGGAAATAACTCATTTCCTATCGGCATCATCATGTGACTCTTTACCTTTGACCAGACTGGAGGGGCTAAAGGAGCTGACTCGGCAGCTGCATCGCAACAAAGACCAGATCCGAGAGCTGCTCAAAGAGTGCCATGGTGTGATGCTGCAAAACAGCATTTGCTTTAAAAAATTGAGTGCTTGTCGTTATAAATATTGCCTGTCTCTGGATGCAGCTAACCCCACTGACAGTGTACTGGTGAAGCTGGTGCTCAGTTTGCTGCAGCTCTGCAAACTGGCTGCCAGTCACCCTGGAGGAATTGACATTCTGGGTAAAATAAAATCGGGTGATTTTTATTTTATTTTTTTCCCCCAGTTGTGATTTCCCAGTTTCTTATATTCTTGTGGGGTCGTACTTTTAACCTTTGCTGCAGAGGCTGCTGGCTCCTGTCTTGGTGAACTGGGTCCAGTTGACTTCTCCACCATCGCCCTCCTTCACGGTAGAGACCCCCTCTACGAGAGAGCCGCATCCCTCTTTGTCTCCAACGATTTGCAGCATCTTTACATCATCCTGAACTGCATGAACGATGCTCTCACACAGCAGCGGTACGATAAATGCTCCAGCTCTGTGATCAGTTTGTTTATCTCAAGATTTCAGGGTAATGATGATGTTCACTCTTATCTGTCAGCATTGAGGTCAGACAAGCTGCAGCTCAGTGTGTGAAGAACATCCTGGCCACTCAGTCTGGTGTCGACTTCTGGGACCGACATAAAGACAACCGGGACCCCATGCTGGCTTACCTCAATCCATTTAGAACGGCCAAAAACAAGGTGAATTTCGTTGTCCTATAAGCACTTTGAGTTACCCTCTCTTTGAACGACGTTATGCCAGTAAACCTTACAGCGTATCTGACATTTTGCTGTGTGTGTTTGCCTTTATGTTGGCATCTTTACCAGGTGGCTGCTGTGACTGCTGAGGAGAGTTCAGAGGCCAAGAGGAATCTGGAGAGTCAGGAGTTTTGGACCCCGCAGGCGGGGGCCCATCAGGCCTGGCTGAAGGCTCTGTGCACAGCACTGCTGGACAGTGGAGGGGTGAGAAGCGAGGCACTGCTGCTATCACGACCTCTGTGTCTGGTGAGCTCATTACGTTTCTGCATTGTTTACACAGGAACTGCCTCTTAAACTAGAGCTTTAGTGTTTCAATGTCATTTAGTCACAAGTTGTTCATAACATTAAAGTTTGAAATCCATCTCCAGGTGATGGTGGACTGCTGCCAGAGGCTGCTGCCCCTGATCATCCACTCCATACTTCTGGACGACTCTGACGGCTCCTGGAGGGCGCTGCTCTCATCACACATTCAGGACTTCTTCAGCTTCTGTTCCAGGAGCGCTCAGGCCGCCAGTCGATCCACAACACCTCTCAACTCCGACTCCGGTGAGTTTGAGTCCATTACAGACCAGCACAATGTGTCTTGTTCAATGTTTTGTGATGAAATGTTTATAATTTCTCATAGAGTCTGACTCCGCAAGCCAGGGTTTGTATGATAAGACCTCCCTTCGAACCATGCTGGCGGTTATTGACTATTTGAGACACCAACAGAGACAAGTGCAAGATGACAGGTTTATTATTATTTAAAATCCATCTATTCTTCTGCTTCCTCCTGTTGATTTAGACATATAATAGAAGATGTGTGTCATAATAACTCATAGCACCTTCAAAAGAAGAGATTCTTCAGATCTTTTGCAATGTTGATAAAAATGTAAATGCTGACCTTCTTGCAGTAACTCCTGTGGCACCGTGTGCGACTCCAACTTCTGGTTGGAGCTGAACTACCTGGAGGTGGCCCAAGCTGCTCAGTCCTGCTCGGCTCACTTCACCGCTCTGCTGTATGCTGAGATCTATGTGGACAAGATCCGAGCCAACATGGAGGAGAACTGCAGGTTTCCAAGAAGACCTTTGTTTTTACAGTGCAGTTAATTTAACAATTTATTCATTTGTCTGTCTTGAACAAATGTGCAGAAGCAAGTCCAAAGCCACACGCAAGATCAATTTCGAGGAGAACAGTCAGAACTTCACCATCTCCGGTCTGACGGAGAAGAGCATGGAAGACACTAATATCAACCTCCAGGTCTGCTCTGCATGTCAGAGTCACGTTAATAACAATTGTATTTGTATAATTTTTTTCATCTCATTTGACTTTGTACATCCTTAAACTCAAATAATTTTAAATATTTGGTGTGTTTGTAGGAGCTGTTGATTGAGGTCTATCGGAGTATTGGAGAACCTGACAGTCTTTATGGCTGTGGAGGAGAAACAATGACAAGTCCACTCACCAGGTAGGTTTCTCTCCACTACAGTGTTTTGTAAAGTATTCAGACCCACTAGACGTTTTTCACATTTTGCCATCTAAGTACCACAAATACAGTCTGTTTTATTGAGGCTTTATATGACAGACAAAGATAAAGTGTGTAACTCTAAGTTTTAGTTATTCACTCCACAAATGACATTTCTGCAAATAGCAAGACTGACATCGAAACATTTAGCAACAAAGAACGAAACTCAAGGAGAACTGAATGCAAATGCATGCCACACTTATGAGATTTTTACTGTAAACACGTTGAGTTGTGTCATTTTCCTACTCGCATAAAAATCAAAGTATTTACTACATTGAAGTTTGTAACTACAATATGACCAAAATGTGGTAAAGTTCTGGGGGTATAAATGCTTTTGCAAAGCACTGTATCTCCCCAGTAGCATGCAGACTTTGCTGTGCAGACTACAGTTTCTGCTTTGTTGCACTTTTGGTGCAGGATACGAACATACGAGCATGAAGCCATGTGGGGGAAGGCCCTGACCTCATATGATCTTCACTCTACTCTCCCTGAAGTTACCCGACTTGTAGGAATTGTGGAGGTAAAACGGTTGAATCTGCATGAATTGATGCGATTTGTTATGATATTCAAATGCTAGGAAACCAGAGAACGAGCTATGATAAGATTATTTCTTTCAGTTTGATCTAAATGATCAAACTGAAATTTTGATGTCTCATACTGAAACTAATGTCTCATACTAAGGTGGAAAATTTGTCTTTGAATATATTGTTATGCTGATTTTTCACCCTCCTTGTCCGAACAGGGCATGCAGAACTTTGGGCTGAGCAGCATCCTCGCCACCTACATGAGGGGCTTGGAGAGCGAAGGCGTGGAGTGGGGGGCTGAGCTGCGAGAGCGTCGCTTTCAGGCGGCCTGGAGGAACACGCAGTGGGACTGTGAGCTGTCGGAGAGGTGAGGATGAAGCATGACCAAAAAAGATCGCATCTGCTGCATCTTTCACCTACGCCTTTTTTTTCTTCCTTAGAAGTGACAAATCCAACCCCGGCTTCCACGAGTCTGTGTTTTGTTCTCTGCAAGCACTGAGGGACAAAGAGTTCTCCATATTTGATGACACCCTGAAGCGTGCCAGGTGAGGTGGACACCTGAAATGTCGAAGTTTGGCCCAATTTATTATTTATTTATTCAACTATGTCCATGTGTGAAGGGCGGCGGAGGTGGAGGAGCTGTGCAGAGGCACCTTGGAGGCCATATCTTCCCTGTATCCGGCCCTGAAGAACCTGCAGAGCATCAGAGAGCTGGAGAGCGTCAAGCAGCTTTTCGCTAGGTGATTTCACCGTCATCATCAGCAGTGAAACAGAGCTGAGTCAGATTAACATTCCTAAGCTGTTTTGTGTATTTCAGATCCCTCTGTGATGTGACTCTGAGGGACGTTTGCAGCCAGTGGGGACAGCACTCCCAGCTGCTGGTGGACAGTGACTTCACCGTGGTGGAGCCTATCCTGGCTTTGCGCTCCGTAACTCAGCTCACCCTGTTATCCAGAATGGAAGAGCCAGAAAACAACCGTCACCTCAGCTCTGTGCTCACTGACCACCTTATGGAGCTCTGCCGCTTGGCTCGCAAAGCCGGGAATACACAGGTAGAGCTTTCTCCGTCTGTTTGAACATTTACGTTACGTTTCCTAATGGTAGCGTTGTCTCCTCTGTCAAGCTTGCGGAGCGTGCGGTCTGTCAGATGAAGCAGCACGGCGATGGAGGGAGCTGGGTGTCCTCACCTGTTCTGTCATGGCAGCTGGAGGAGGCCCAGGTGTTCTGGGCGAAGGGAGAGCAGGGTCTGGCTCTGGGCCTGCTGAGGCAGATGATACACAGTCTAGAGGAAAAGGTCAAACACACAGCCTGATCAAGATGTACTACCACAGCTTTGCACGCATGAATTATGAAAAGTTACCTGCATATAAGTTTTGTTCAATTCTGTGTGAAGGAAGATGTAACATGAGCGAATTAAAATGTTGTTGTGTTGAATGTCGAGCAGGTTGATTTTAATCCAGCTCTGGCTCCGCTCTACACCGAGTGCCTCAGGCTTTGTGGGAACTGGCTGGCTGAGAGCTGCCTGGAAAGTCCTGGAGTTATCCTGGAAAAGTACCTGGAGAGGGTAAGGGGCTGCTGAGTGTTTCTTCTAAAAAGTTTTAGAGATCAGGAATTAATGTTAGACTGCTGGCAGCATTCAAATGTTGCTCCTTTTTCTATCCGTAGTTCATGGAATATGAATATGTGTAAAACTAGTGAGACACCAGAAACCAAAATCTATAACTTTACCAATAATCATCTATTTTATCTGTCTGGTGATCAGCAGACCAAAGGAAAAAGATACCATTTATCTTTTCCTTCCTTCCTTCTTTCTTTCCTTCTTTCTTTCTTTCTTTCTTTCTCTCTCTCTCTCTCTCTCTCTCTCTCTCTCCTCCCCCCCTCCCTCCCTCCCTCTCTCATTATGGAGTAAACAGGCGCCAGTTCAGAGATACAGTATTTTCTTTGAGGATGTTTGTCTTTCTAGGCTCAGAATAATCAGAAACGTCAGTGTTCCTTGTATGTAAACATGAAAAGAAAAGAAAGAGACTATTCTAATAAGTGAACATGAAACCAGATGAGTCTCAAGTCTAATATACTGTATGTTACCCTTTGCCCTTACTGAAGTAACAGCAGGCCCCCCTTAGAGACATGAATGACTCATTACCTGTCAGCCAGGCAATAACTGGCTTACGCACACACACATGAATTATTTATTTATGTCCAGATAAATCAGAAGGAGGCGATGGCATAAATATTAGATTTCTGGAAGTTTATGGTTCATGTCCCCTGGCTGTGGCAGATTAATGTAGACCAAATGGAATAATTCATATATACATGTTTGTGTGTCTCCCCCAGTTAGGATTTGGTGCTTCTGCTGCTGGTTTTCTTTTTTTTCAGACCTTCCAGGAAATGAAGTGCTTATTTTCTGGCTCCTTTTCTTTAGTCCATAACTATTCAGGTCTGTCAGAGTCTCTTCCTCACTGTTCTCTCGTCAGGCAGTGGAGGTGATAAAGGGGGAATCGGGGGGCCGGGACCCCAGGCTCCAAAGCCAGCGGACCGAGGCTTTCTTGTCTCTGGCGCGCTTCTCTGACGCTCAGTACCAGAGCATCGACAAGTACATGAACTCATCCGAGTTTGAAAACAAGCAGGCCCTGCTGGAAAAGGCCAAGGAGGAAGTGGACCTGATGAGGGAGCGGAAAGTGACCTCTAACAGGTTGATTCCCACCTTCGGTTTTCTCATGTGTACAGAGAAAAACCCCACAGTGGCAGGTCAGAATCGTCTTAAACAGATGAAATTACTTCTCAGGTACACGGTAAAGGTGCAAAGAGAGCTGGAGTTGGATGAAACGGCGCTGTCCAATCTGCGGACGGACCGACAGCGATTCCTGTGCAAGGCGGTGGAGAACTACATCCAGTGTCTGGAGCAAGGTGAGGAGCATGACACCTGGGTGTTCAGGCTGGCTTCGCTCTGGCTGGAGAGCGCTGACATTAAGGAGATCAACGACATAATGAAGGTGAGTTAACATCTGCACTCCACCAGTCGCAGCCCTTTTTTTCTGATAAAGTTCAGATGTTTCTGATTGTCACAGCTGACTTGTTTTCCAGAGGGGAGTGAAGCAGATCCCATCCTACAAGTTTTTGCCTCTTATGTATCAACTGGCTGCCCGAATGGGAACCAAAATCGCTGCCGGCGTCTCTGAGGACCCAGGATTCCATGAAGTCCTGAATGATGTAACTCAGAAGTTTGTCTTTTCTTCACGTTTGTCAGCACCACACATAGAGTTGAAACCAGGTGTTTAAATGCTCTGTGTGACTGACGTTGGCTCAGACTTAATGTTTTTGGTCACTTAGGATTATCCAAAATATTTCGTATTTTTTTTAAAATGCCATAACAAAAAGCAAACACATTTTGGCTTTCCTTTCACAAACTTCTCATTGTTGGAGTATGCCCATTCTTCAGACCTGGTGCAAGCAGAAATGTTCTGCCTTTCTTCTCATATAATGTTCTTTTCTCATGATTCTTTCCTATTTTGGTACGTCTAGTTGTCCCTTTAACACAAAGCACTAGACAACTGAAGTAGAAGGAAATGGTTTTTAGATTTGTTTTCCAGTCTAGATATCTGGTTTCAACACCACTTGATGAGTTTGATGATATTATATACAGCTAAGCATGCAAAAGTGTTACACCTGGTCTATCAAACTTTGACTATTTAACTTTTATTACACAGATAAAGGTATGAATTATCTGTGTTTCCCCCTTCAGCTCATCTGTAAGGCGTCTTTGGAACATCCTCACCACACGCTCTTCATCATCTTCGCCCTGGTGAACGCCAACAAAGACGAGAGTTTCTGCAGGACACGGCCGTCGAAGAGCGCACCACGGCAACAATCGCAGTTTGATCTGGTGCGACTTTCATTGATGAGTTATTTCTTTTAGAAATTTCTGTTTTTCTTCATTATTTTGAATTGTTTGTTTGAAAGGAAAGTAAAAAAAAAAAAAGAAGAAGATGAAAACAGAAATCTTACCATAATCTCCTTGGACTCACGTTAAGTCATTGCGATTGTCCTTCCTGGCCATAACAGGAAATGTCAAACTCTAACGTACTTTAGTTACGTATTTTAATGTCATCACTGGACATTAGAATAAAAGATCAGCTCTAATAATTCTCTTTTGGGCCCAAATTGTTCAAGAATCAACATGGCTCTCGCTAAAAAAAAGTGATTCTCATAATCTGTGCTGATCTGGTTGAGTTTGAAACGGTAAAACAAGCTTATCAGAGTCGACATCAAGTCTTTTTTTGTGAGTATTTACAGTGAAACTCTTTGTTAAACATCCGCCTTGTCTTACTAACTCTTCCAGGAGCGTTCAGATGTGGCTCAAAAGATCATTTCTGTAATCAGGAAGAAGCGGAGTGGGATGATCCGAGGGATGGAGCGCCTCTGCGACGCCTACATCACTCTGGCTTACATGGATGCCAGCCGGCACAAAACCGAGAAGAGTGAGTAGTGATCTATTGTGCAAAACTCCTAAATCATCTGTCACGTTTTGCTTCCAATGAGCCAGACTTTATTGTAATAAAACATCCTTAGTTAGTAACTCTCTGGATTTTCTTAAGTTTTCCTTTGAGGTTTCATGTTTATTTTTGCTGCAGTGCTTGACCACTTCCATATGAATGATTTTCATTTGTTAAATCTAATCTATTGATCATCCCCAACATATAACTATAATATGAAGCATTTTAATTATCTCTATTTCTGGTCTTGATTTTAAGATAGCATTGAAGGGTTTCAGAAATCCTGGGCCTAAATGGACCAAATCCACATAAATATATTATTTTGTTTTATTTTACTGTTATTGGTGTTTAATGTAAAAGATGAATCAGTTATTGAAATATCAACTCATTTAGTAATCAATTAATTGCTAACTGGGCCTCAACAGGTCATGCTGAGAGCAGTTAAGCCAAAACTGTACAAAAACATACAATATGATGTTTATTTACTTAGTTAAAAAGGGAACTGAATTTTTTGGGGGTTATTTGAATCTTTTAATGTATTTTTAATTTTCTATGTAAAAGCTTCCAAATGGCTAAAAAGAAAATCTGCAGAATCTACTAATTTCTTTGAGATTATTCATCAGAATAATCAAAAGAATGATCGATTACTAAATTAATCGTCAGCTGCTTCCCTGTTTAATGGTTTACCCTCTCACACACATTTGAAATTGCTGTACATTTAAAGGTATGCGTGTGTATCTGTGTGTCCATCTCTCACACCAGAGGCCATTCCCATCCCTGCCGATCAGCCCATCATGCAGCTCAAAAACCTGGACGAAGTGGTCATCCCCACCATGGAGATAAAGGTTAATAGATTTGCAACTCTGATCTGAATAAACAAGTTTGATTACCGTAATCGACACTGACGTACCAAATATTTGACTTCAACTTTTATGCCGCTAGCTGGATAAAAAAAAAAAAATCTATTGTTCGGATTGTGAACAGGTTGATCCGACGGGTTGCTATGAAAACCTGGTGACTGTTAGATCCTTCATGCCCCAGTATCACCTGGCCGGAGGAGTCAACCTGCCGAAGATCATCGACTGTGTAGGGTCTGACGGGAAGAGCAGGAGGCAACTAGTCAAAGTAAGCTTCTGTGTGTGTATGTGTGTCTTTTAATCTGTCATGAAATGATAAAAAGTTTACTTTTGCTACTGTGGTTGGTGCAACAGAGTGAGCTGCACCAACACGGGCACACACCAGTTCTCAACTAAGTAAACACACACTTTCTGACGAGAAGCTGGTCACTCTAAGCTTTGGTTATTTTCCATTAGGTTTGGTTTCAGGTAATAATTAATCAACTTTTTATATAAAAACAAACAGACTCTCACACCTTCATATTGGAAACAATCCTCATAGAGAGAGAGTGGGGAAGGTGTGTTGGATTACATGTGTGTGAAAGTGTGTTTGCAGAAACATTTGAAAGAAACTTAAAGGTTAACAATTCACCTGCTCTTTGAGTCATGCTGAGATCATGTTTCATCCTAATATTGCTTTTTTTTCTCGACCTAAAGAGCCAGCTTCACCAGAAAAATATATTAAAAGAAAGAAAAAAAATGCAAACCACGTTAGTTGAACATTCACACCAAGACATTTAAGAGTTTTATCTTAAAACGGGTTTTTTCTATTATTGGCTGTGGAATATCCACTAAATGATGGCAGAACCAATGAAGAACAAACAACTTTACTGCCTTCACACCGAGATGAAATAAATCTTTTTAATTTTTTGGCAGCAATCGCTCCTTTTTTTTCCAACAAGAATCGTAACATTAAAGGAGTGAGTAGGACTTTGAAATATGAAAAATATAGACTTGATAAATATCATGAATTAATAAAGACATTAAAATCCTTGTTTCCTATGGTTACATGTTATATCTTACAGGATCAATGAAAATAAATAAATAAATGTTGTCGTAATCTTCCTGGAACATACTATACATAAAAACTTACAGTAAAAGTATGAAATGACTACAAGAAAGTAGGTAGCTGCTCATGTCTGCAGTCAGGAAAATATATGAAAAATGACAAGATTTAAAAAGTAGAAACATTTTTTTTTCTTTACTCCCTTAAAAAACTTCCCAAAACTCACTTCAAGAAAACTAAAGCAAAGAACGACTTCTTGGGCGCCACCAAGTCTCCATTGTAACATTTAAGTACTACCTAAAACATGTCAGGAAAAATCTTTTCCCACCATCACAAATATAAACTTGTGGAGTTCGGTAAAGGCTTTTGGGAATGAATGAAGGTGAAAATGCAGATGAGCTTCTCATGTTCATTGTTGGGCACAGTGGAGGATCTGTGATGCTGAGACAGACTGCTTCTCTTCATGGGAACATAAACTTTAAAATACCAGGAAAATCAACTAAAACTCATCCAGTTTTTCAGTGTCCGAAACATTTGGCCAAATCAACACAGAAATTATTCTCTTGACAGAAGAAAAAATTCTCCTAAGGCCCAAAATGCAGCTCTGGAAAAAATGAAGAGCCCACTGCATTGAACCTCATTGAAATCCTCCTGGTTGTTCCACCAAATATTGATTTCTGAACTCTGAGTTAAAACATTAGTATTGTTGTTTCTAAATGAATATGAACTTGTTTTCTTTACGTTATTTGAGGTCTGAAAGCACTGCATCTTTTTTGTTATTTTCACAATTTCTCATTTTATGCAAATAAATGCTACATTTTTACTTGGTATTACACAGACATGTTGTCAGTAGTTAATAGAATAAAAGAACAATGTTCATTTTACTCAAACATGTACCTATAAAAAGTAAAATCAGAAAAACTGATAGTTTTAAGTGATCTCTTAATTTTTTTCCAGAGCTGTATATTTGGAGTGGAAATTGATTTCTTTAAAACTTTACCTTTAATGCCATTGCAATATTAGTAAATTATCAGGATGAGCTATAAAATAAAAGTGATTATTTTCTATTAGCTTCTCGTGATAATGTAATTATGCAGAGATTTGTTGATCCTAAACAAGTTTAAAAAGCTTCATGTTACCGAGGGCAGAGTAACATAAGCGTCCTCTTTGTGAACAGGGTCAGGACGACCTGCGGCAGGACGCGGTGATGCAACAAGTGTTCAGCATGTGCTCCATGCTGCTGCAGCGCAACAAAGACACTCGGAAAAGGAAGCTGAACATCAGGCGCTACAAGGTCAAGAGAGGGAAACAGAAGATGTGTCTCAGAGTTGTGTGCATGTGTGTTTGCGGTGTTTTTGAATGACTTAATTGCCTGGCTTGGGTGCCAGGTGGTGCCGTTCTCGCAGCGCAGCGGCGTGTTGGAGTGGTGCTCGGGCACAGTGCCCATCGGGGAGTTCCTGGTGGATTCCAGTAAAGGCGCTCATAAACGCTTCCAGCCTCAGGACTGGACCAACCTGGCCTGCAGGAGGAAGATGATGGTAAAATGCTTAAGAAATCTGCTGCTAAAGACTCAACTGCTTTTCATCACTGTTACTATTTCAGTTTATGTTTGTGTTTAAGAACAGCTGTGCACCGTTACGTAGCAGATTCAGTCATGTTTTTTTTAAATAGTTGGAGAAAGACTCCAACATGTTTGTCTCTATCTCTCGGCTCGCTGCAGGATGCTCAGCGGCAGGGTTTCGATGAGAAGCTGGAGGCCTACAGTGAGGTGTGCAAGAAGTTTAGACCGGTCTTCAGGTACTTCTGCATGGAAAGGTTCCTGGATCCCGCGGTATGGATGGAGAAGCGGCTGGCTTACACACGAAGTGTTGCCACTTCCTCCATAGGTATCATTGTGATGTTGGTTAAGATGGAGTTCTGTAGTGAAACAGCAAAATGGCACATAACTGGGTTTGATGATTTTTTTTTTTTCCACCTACAGTTGGCTACATTGTTGGCCTGGGCGACAGACACATCCAGAATATTCTGATCGATGAACAGACAGCTGAACTAGTGCACATCGACTTAGGTATTTCTTGTCCTCACCTCTTCGATTTATACAAGCTCATAGTTAAGCATCATAAATTGTAACCTATCTGATGTTTTGTGTTTTAAGGTGTGGCCTTTGAGCAGGGGAAGATCCTCCCCACCCCTGAGACTGTCCCATTCAGACTCTCCAGAGACATAGTGGATGGGATGGGGATCACTGGAGTGGAGGGCGTCTTTAGGCGGTAAAGATCAGCATCTGGGAGAATCTCTTTGTTACATTCTCACATTTATGTGGGTGTGTATCGGCTGTACAACGCCTTGCGAAAATGTTCAAACCTTTTCAACCTTGCTACATTTTGTCAAGCTACAAAAGCAAACTTAAATGTGTTTAATGAGTTTTCTATGCCGTACAAAACGGAGCATAATTGTGAGTGAAAAGAAGAGGAAGTTTTCATTTCTCTGCCGCTACACTCATAATTTAATGCCACAGTTAAAGCAGCTGTCCACTGTCTCTAGATACTATATCAGGAAAGAGTCTCTAATAAATCTCTGAGGCCTACACACATTTACACTGACATTAAATGAAACAAAGGTGGAGTGTAATTAAGCCAGGTTGGTTTTTGTCTGGTGTCTTGTATTTAGGGGGATCAGAGTATTTTGGATTTTTAAATCCAATAAAACACCTTATTTCCCCCCCAGCTTCCCCAAAAAGGGCAATTCAGTTCACAGCAATTTAGTTTCTGTTTGTGGCATCAAGGTAAATACATCCAGATGCATGCCATGGCACCACACTTTTCAGTTTTGTGTCCATAAAAGCAACAACTTTTCTGTCCTGCTATTTTTGGTTGCAAAATAAAAAAAAATACGAAAGATCTGAAGGCTTTTGTAAGGTACTGTAAATACAGAACGCGAGCTCACCCCGACCCGATTCTGTGCTCAGATGTTGTGAGAAGACGATGGAGGTGATGAGGAGCTCCCAGGAAGCTCTATTGACGATTGTGGAGGTACGAGAACTCTCCATCAGCTCCCGGTCCAGAGCACACAGCTTTTATATAAAGCTAATATTTGCCTCATGTGCCGACAGGTGCTGCTGTATGATCCTCTGTTTGACTGGACCATGAACCCTCTGAAGGCCTTTTACCTGCAGCACGACGAGCAGCAGGAGCTCAACGCCACCCTGAGCTCCACAATGGGAGGAGAAGACCTCGACAACCACCGCAAATCCAGGTGATCTTCCGTTTCAGAGTCGCTGTCTATTTTTCTACCTTTCTTTGAGCTCTTCTCTCGTCCTCCTGCAGTGACAGTCAGAGCTTCAACAAAGTGGCGGAGCGGGTGCTGCTGCGGCTGCAAGAGAAGCTGAAAGGGGTGGAGGAGGGAACGGTGCTCAGCGTAGGAGGGCAGGTCAACCTTCTCATTCAACAAGCCATGGACCCCAAGAACCTCAGCAGACTGTTTCCAGGATGGCAGGCCTGGGTCTAAACCCGGAGGGGACCAACAAGACTCAGCAGATCAGTACTGTATTAGTTTTGGGGAAAAGTCTTTGTACATTGTTGCACTTTATTACCAATGTATGAACTGATGAGTGTTCTGCAAAAGACCTTTGATTTTGTTTGTAAATGATGGTCTGTACCTGTGATTGACCCAGTTTGATGTGAATGTTTTCTTTTCACTAAAGCATGATGAAGAGACTGATACCATTGACTATCCAAAGAACAGCCTTTATGAATGTATAATGTTTGCATTCCTTATTTAGTGAAATTTTTATTCACTTCTGCCTTCTTCTTTCTACTTTATTAGATTTTTGTTGTTTTATTTCTAGCATTGAGTAATTAAAAAGAACAGAAAGATGTCATCAGTTTGTCCTTCAGAAGAGTTACTTTAGACAATTGTCTTGTTCGCATCTGTTTTAGAAGAAAATTATGGTTTGTGTCCAAGTCTGGCATTGGCTTTGAGTTCTCCATCCATTCATCCATCCTTCACTCTACAACCACTCACTCAGTCTCTCCATCTCTTTATTTATCCTCTCTCTCTTTCTCTTTCTCTCTCTTTCTATTTGGAAACCTTGACCACATCTGCCATAAATTAAAAAAATGCAAAAAATACTGAAAAAACTGGAAAAATTGTAGCATGGAAAAGAATGGAAGACAACAATACAACCTGAAAATGAGCAGGAATATGCATATCAAAAATTATAATTATTAACAAGCTTTAGATCCTTTTGAAGCTAACTACAAATTATTTTTACTCATTGCTTTTGTGATTTGTAATGATTGAGTCTACATTGCCAGAGTGAGTGATGAGGTTCTTTTATTTCACTTGATAATTAACTAGTTAGTGAGCGTCCTTATGAATATTACTAATTTACAAAAAAACGATGAATTAAATGGCTGTTATTTGGAGATATACATCTGACAGATGTAACATCACTGATGCAGCAAACTTTGAGAGCATGTTTCTCAAATTAAAAACTCCACAGAGCAAATTTACCTATAGAGTAAGAAACTCAATTTTTTTCTACACCTGCTTGAAGATCTGGTTGTGTTCACCTGGATTCCTCACACATTTGTTGTGAGATCTGGGAAGCCCCAACGAGAGACTCTGGTTGTTTTACCAGCCTTTCTTCTGCTCGCTTTGTGTTCATGTGGGAAGCTTAAAAGCGACTGTGTGTGAAGTGCAGGAGTGCCCTCTCAAATAAAACACAAACCGTTTTATTTGATTATTTGCACTGAGACAATCCTGCAGGGCCGAGCAGAAAGTAGATGCTGAAGGTCCTAATCAGATCAGAGAGTCTTTTCACCTTCAGAGTCAAACACTGATTCTGGGCCAGTTATGTGGATTGGAAATAATAAAAAATAATAGTTGAGTGATCGCAGGAAGAAACTTCACCAGCCAGAGATTACTGCTGGATTAACAGAAGATGATCACCTATCCAGTAAGTTTTCTAACCAACTTCATTGCTTGAATACATTTTTAGGTGCTCACTTTTGTATGTTTTGCATTGTTTGAATTAAAAATGTATCACACTGGTTTCACCTTTGCTTAAAGAAATACATTGTGTTCTTTTTGCATACTGAAGGATAGATTTATATACTTTTACACCTCGTCTACCTCAGATTATTTATCTGAGGTAGACTTTCAAACTTTACAGAGGAAGCGTTCAGTCACACTAACATTCAAAATATTTCAGTTTTAAAAAGTAGTGAAAATTAAAGCACTCGATAAATGACTTATATGTTGGATATTTATATTTCTTTACAACAGTGTCCGAGCACAGCTCCATATTTTACCTAAGAGCTGGGTGACATACTTCGGCTCCACAACAAACAAAGGTGAGACAGAGGTTCTAATAATCAAAGCTAGATGGCGCCAAGGTTCAGGACATAAAACTACTGTAGTAAAGCCGCTCAAGAGAGGAATGACAGTAATGAGTAGCTCACCTGTTTGGTTTCTCTTCCAGATTCTGGTTCTCTGTGCCTGATGGAGGCTGCGGTGTCACTCATCCCCTCTGCAGAGTGCAACAGCTCCAAGGCGTACAGCGGCAGGATATCGCAGGATATGCGCTGTGTCGCAGGGTCAGAACCAGGAGCCGGCGTGTGCCATGTAAGAGTAACTCACCAGTAACATGATGCACATGTATCACAAACAGCTGACAGAGTTTACTGCACAACTTTGCCCTGAGCAAAGCCAGACAGTCGCTGCCTTGTGTTCAGGCATCAGTGGTGCATTTCCTGAGATTGTGTCGATATAAACTCACCTGATGGTATTAAAGAGAGCGCGCTCAGACAAATGACTGCCTGCTTTTTCAACCACAAACAGATAGGTTTCTGTTCAGGGAGGAATTTAAAGCATTTTTATGCTCTTATGTAATTTGCTTTAAGGCACAGTTGGACAAGTCCCGCATTATGCGGCACTCATGGCAACAGATTAAAATAAACACATTTCTGTGTCTTATAACAAACCACTTATATAGCCAAACCTACAAGGCATGTTCAGTTAGAGCTCAGCTGACCATGAGCTCACATTGCTGCAACTATTCAGTCCTCTTCATTGATAAAAGAAATCCCTCAAACAACATTTTTGAAAAAAAAAAAAATCATATCAGTCTGAGTCTTTGTGTTGCACATCTGGATCACAGAGTGATTGTTTATGATTTGCGTGAATCTGTATTTGACTGCTGTCTGCTGTATTTGTCCTGAACTTCAGCCTGACAGCGGCGGTCCGCTGGTGTCCCAGATGGATGGACTGTGGTGGCTCTTAGGTGATGGTGTGTGGGGCGAACACTGCAATGGACAGAATAAACCGGGTGTCTACACCAACATCAAACACCATCTGAACTGGATCTACCAACAGATGCAGGTAAAAGTCTCTCATTGAGTGTTGTTTATTCTCATTTATTCAACTGTTTGACAAATGTATGACTGTAGAGTAGGAGGAGATGCAAACATGTGGCCATTGTTGTGGCTGTAATGATTAATGTGATAAGAATCATATTAATCATTGTGATTAATGTGATTTAATCACAATTAATCAGTTGACCCAGTTCTGCCAATCAATAATGCAGATTGACTTTACTGATCTCTCGCTTTCTTAAAATGTTGTTTGGAAGTTATTTAAATAATAGGAAATGGTCTTTTTAGTCTACTTTGCAAGCAATGTGGAACCAGGTTCATAGTTTCTATTTTGTGTTTACAGAAGCATCAAGATGTCTGACGACGGGACCGAAGGCGATCATCAAGACAAGTTATCTGCATTGTAACATTGTCTTCATGTTTCTCTATAATCCTGTATAATGCAGATTGCTTTTTTTTTTACTTGTAAATTTTTTTTTCATAGCCTAAAAGAAAAAACAAATCAGTCACAATATTAACACATCTCTGCTTACCCCCATATCTAGAAAGTCCCAAATGTCTTTTAACAGCGAAAGGATTTCCACAGTGAGGGCGGAAAAAAAGAGATATAAGGAATATAAAACGATGATGCCATGTATTTTATGAAAGTATTAAGCTATTGTCTCTCTGACAATAGCTTAATACTTTGTCAGAGAGACAAAGTATTAAGTGGGGGGCCCACTTAATACTTGTTCCTTATTAGACAGTAGGCTGACAGCAAGGGGGTAATGAGAGGGGGGGAAGACATGTGGCAAATATTGTCGGGTCCGGGAGTCGAACCCGCGACGGCCGTGTTGAGGACTCAAGGCCTCCAAATGTGGGCCGCGCAAACCCCTACGCCACCACAGCACGCCCCAAGTATGTGTTCTGTTACTGATTATATCTTGTTTTTTTTAGGGGGTTTGGCGGGGCATTTGTCACATTTAAAAGTTTCAGACTGTTTAAGGTTATTGCCACAGCATCTTAACTTCTCTAAGTCTGAACTTGAACTTAGCATCTTAACTTCTCTAAGTCTGAACTTGAACTTGACTAGGCCATACTTAAGGTCTTTATTTAAATAAAGGGATAAAAACTACCTGTTTGATTAATAACTATAATATTGGTCAATATATTTGATGTATATTTGAATATTACTGATGATTTTGATGATGGCCGTTGAGAAAATATGTTTATTGCTTGTTTCATAATAAGTTGGTGTATTATGTTTTTTACCCTTTTGTGTTTTTTTTTATGTTAAAGAATTTTGAACTGCCCTGATGCTGAATACTACTACACAAATAAACTTATGATTTATTATTATTATTTAAATAATTAAATACAGGTCAAATTAAAAATAAATAATTTTTTTTTCATTTGAGCCATTTGAAATTACACCTGCTGGTAATGACCTGGATCATTGTCCAACTATGAATTTATGGCCCTGCCATTTAAAGCAGGTTGCCCCAGTTCACACATTTCAATCGGTGTGAACCACAGTTCATCATACTGCGACCACCAGGTTTGAAATGTTCTATTTCTGAAATATCGTGGTAGTTTTCACTGAGAGGCCTCGTTGTAACACTGACTGCTACTGGAGAGCCTTCCTGCCCACAGCAACACCATCTGCAACAACGTTTTGAAGATAGTTGGATGATATGCTCTACAACATTTGATTTCCCTTTGGGATAAATACAGTGACTTGAATTGAGTGATATTTTTGGCATAAAACATTCTGTTGACTAAACAGAGAAGGTCTGCAGTGCTTAAGATGTTGATCTGGGTTCTTTTGTGCCCTCCTTGATGAATTGTCAAGCTCTAGGGAATCATTTTAAAAGGCCAACCACTCCTGGATAAGTTAACTACTATTCAATCCTTTTGATTGAATAGTAGTTAACTTTCTTGGTTTGGGGATATTGACTCTGTTTCCTGCTTGAGTACTTAAAAATAATATTCTTAGATTGGGGTGTGAGATGTTTTATCTAATTTATATTATCAGACTGGTTCTATTTAAATAATTTTTTTATTCTAAAGGTCAAGCAATAATCAGGCCACGATGTGGCTAGTGAACGAACTCAGCCGTCTCTAAAGATATTGTCAATCGCAGTTTTACTCATGACTTAATAATTTGGGATTAGTTTTTTGACAAAGGGTCCCACTGGTTTATATAATCTTTACCCCCGTGGATATTAAGTCATTTGAAAACTGCATTTTATTTTCACTCAGGTTGCCTGACTTTAAAATTATCTTGATGTTGAACATTTATTTATTTGAGACAAAATAAAAACAGAACTAATCTGTAAACTGAGCTCAACTATCTAATGACTGCCCTTACAGTTCACAGCCTTTGATGCCCCATGTCTTTTAATTATTTGTTTAATATGAAACTGAGCCCAATTCCTCTGCCATCTCAGCCACTGCAAGCATTCAGCTTGCCAATGTAAGCAAATCTTCATCAGTGCAGACAGAGCATCTGCATAGAGTGGCATAGAATTTAGTATTGTTAATAATGTTGTACTTTTGTAGCACATTTAAAAATAGCAAAACAAAATCTGGTAAATTCATATGTTATTAAAGCCCAAATAAGCTGGACAATGGTGGGATTGAGATACAAGAAGGGAAAAAGAAAAAAAAAACAATACAAGAATTGGCTCCCAAAATATTTTTTAATTTAAAATGATTGATTTGTCCCAAATGATTTTATTTACAACACAGTTACAATGTTTGGCACTAAAAGCATACACAGTTAAATAAATGAACAGTCAAATATTCATGTGTATGTCAAAATAAAGTTTTACATGTTCAGAGTTCAGACATTGGGCAACATTAGTAAGAAGTATGAGTGTGCAGCCCAGGACAATTCACTGAAGTTTAAATCTACATTATTCCACACAGTATTTTTTTTCCTCCCCAGCTTTACTGGTGAGACGTCTTATGTAGCATTAATCTGGCTGATGTGCAAAGACTTTATTTGGAAGCCATCAAGTCAGTTGGATTTGCAAGACTTCTAACCATAGTCCTACGCAGAATGAGGAGATGTTTTTACAACTTATGAACTTCAGGAATCCTAGACATATACTTCTTGCTTTGTAAAACGAAAGATGCTGTACAGAAATAGCCTTTGATATTAGGCTACACAGGATTAGAAATAACAGCGCAACAAAAAAACCTCAAACACATAAATCTGAAAATGTACAGATTTATACAAATCACAATAATACAAAAAGAATTGTATAACATAGATATTGATCGTCGCTTTGTATTATACTGTTGATCAGCTTTGGAAACAAAGTGCACTTCAGCAGAGTAAATCTGAACCTGCTGATACAATTTATCAAAGGCACTGCAGGCAACGTAAACCTGTTGTTTTAAAGTATTAATAGCACTACCAATGGTTATCTGAGCAGCTTTATTCCCACAAGCTTTCATTTGTCCCACTTAAGAGTGGAGAGTCAGCATACAAAAAGCCCCAACAATCAAATCAAAGAATTGGCATAAATGTTGTAAACTGCAAAAAGGAAGATTTGTTGTAGATAATCAACACTGAGTTTTAAAATATTCGTCCCTTGACTAATAAAACACAGAAGGGTCTAAAGGTGCTCCTTGTCTCCTTACTTTTGTCTGATAATACTCATAGCTGTGTTGATGTGCAGCAAAGAGACAAGATACTTTGTGACTTTTATAGTTTGGCGGAGCTTCATATTTTATGTCCTACATTTTACCAAATAACTTGGTTCATTTGAGATATAGAGGGTGAGAACACACTCTTAGTGTATTCATCTTCCCATTAGGGAAAAAAATTAGCCATAAAGACTTCACTGCATTGAGGTTCATAAAAGCCACAGTCAGTGGGTCCTCCTTTTATCTAGACACTGTTCATTTTGTTTGATTAGAAGTAGGAGGAAGAAAAATGTAACCACTGGAGCACACATTCAGCTCTAGCAGCTGTTTTAGGATCTTTTATATA
>CAEFZY010046233.1:0-80150 GCA_903066815.1 Brachyrhaphis roseni
TATATATATATATATATACATATATATATATTTTTTTTCCCCGCCAGTAAATTAAAATATGTGCTCCAGTGAGTCATTTGTCAGTGTCTTTTGAAAACAACCTTTTAGAAAGTTTTAAACATTTTCATTAAACGTTTAACACTTTCAACACATTTATTAAATATGACCGTATATAAATAAAATTTTACAAAACATGTAGATTTAGATTTAAAAAACATTTCATATGCAGCTGTAATGCTGTAGTGGATTTCAATGTCTTTTACTGCAGAGAACCATCTACTGATGAAGGAGGATGAGTATTCTGCATTAATTCTTTATTATATATATTTAGTACTGGCTAAAATCAAACCTAAGTGGTTCTTTGAACAGGTATTTGAGTCTCAAAGCATGCACAATGATCAACATATCTAAATATCTTAATTGTGAATATTCAAATACCACTAATTACACTTTTAATCAAATAAATTAATGCTTTTATTTAATTGTGTATAATTTAAACTCATTATATGTTAGCATTGTACATATTTACCGAGTATTTTCTGTGCTGTGAAATGATTTTAGCTGTCACTATGGATTGTCAAGTACACAAACATCTAACTGGTCCATTTGCGCAGCACTTTACCTGAAGTCCAATCAGCTCACAGTGCCGGTCCTATACAGCTGACATTTATGGACCAGGCTGACAGGACAACATATAAATACTGAAAATGTTGTATATGAATTAAGCTGATCAGTTATTCCAATGTTTATTATGTTATCATAAATTGTTTAATTACTAACAGCTTAAAGTTTTAAAATTATATATTTTTGGATGCACATCTTTCCAGTTTTACTGAAATACTTACATACTGAATGATATATTTATTAACATCATATGAAATGTTGAATGACTTTAATATCCAGTGATGTAGACGGCAGGAATTATGACCAAAAATGAAAAGCATAACAAAAACACCAGGAAGATCCTATCGTCTCTTCTTTTTCATCACCACAATGTTTCCGTTTCCTTTTCTTTTCCTTTCCTACTGTCTGATGTCAGAGACGAATCAGGAAACTTCAGCTGTTTTGCAGGCCTGTTGCAGCATCATCTCCTCATCCCTTTAGCCACCAAGCTGAACAATGAGTTCCTTTTCTAATCGTTATCTCTACATTTACCAGAGTTATACAAAAAGGGAGTCAGCAGCAACCCGAATGAGCTTTAAGAAAAAGATTTGACAAAGAGTAGAACTAAGCCACAATAGGTGCAGTAATGGTTTACTTACTTCGTTACATGGTCGGTGCTCAAAGACAGTTTTTGAGAAAAATGAACTGCATAAAGCAACTGAACTGTAACACAGAAAAGCTCAAGACATTTATTAAATATTAATAACTTTAATCAGGTTTAAATCTTTTTAATTACTTATTTATGATTAGTTTTAATATTCCTTAAGCAATTTTCGTGGCATTTGTTGAGTGATTTGCTTCACTTGTTTTCATTAATAAAAGAACTAAATTAACACTTGAGTGGGTGTTGGACTGTAGGGCAATATTGATGTGAACTGTATGTATAAAGTTCTGAAAATGTCCACTTCCCACTGCCCAGAACAACTAAAAAGCATTCACAGTTTTAGTAACTCAAACATGTAACATAAAAATTACACCACTTTACATTACCATAAAATCTAAATAAAAAGTTAAAGCCGTAAAACATTTACTTTAAAAGCTAAGAACTCCTTGTTTCTCTGCTCATTTTATCTCATAAGCTATAATTCTAAAGTTCAGTTAAAGTAAATTTCTAATCAGATAGAAATATTTCACAATATTTAGCTATATGTAGTTGTCTCTAGTGAAACTGGTTACTTTTGAGAAATTAAATTAATATAAAGTTGCTGAGAGTCGAGACACTACAGGAATTACTCACCAGCTTTATTTTTGTTGTAAGTGTGGGATAAGTGCAATAGACTACTGACCTGCTGTGTGAAGCACCAGGCGGTGGAGGGGAAACTCTGTGTCAAATAATTTTTGTCACAGGTGGAGAAAATTCAACATCATCCTTAAACTACTGTATCACACAACAGTAATTTAAAACCATAACTTATTAAAAGCTAGGTATACACACTGGAAAAGTATTACAGGTTCATTTTGTTTTTCTACTTGTCACACTTAAATGTTTTAGATCATTAAATTCATTTTAATTCATTTTATGTGAAAAAGTAATTGCCCCATAACCCTAATAGCTGCTTGTTCCTCCCTTGGCAGCAACAACTATTATCAAGCATTTGGGTCCACTCTGCTTTAAAGAATTGTTTTAATGCAGTCAGAATGGTAGGTTTTGGAGCATGAATGGCCTACTTAAAGTCATGACACAGCTTCTCTATAGTACTTAAGTCCAAACTTTGACTAGAACACTCCAAAGCATTCATTTTGTATGTTGGGATATTTAATAGTGCACTCGCTGTTGCTTTGCATCAATGTCCTGAATTTTTATGTTCAGAGACTCCAAAGCGCTTTACACTAAAATCAGTCATTCATCCATTTGTAGCCATATTCACAAACTGATGACTGACTATAACATTACCATCACCATGTTTTACTGAAGGAATGCTTTTTTTCTGAAATGCAGTTTGTTTTATTCCAGATGTAACAGGACACACAACTTCCAAAAGTTCAACTTCTGTTTCATCAGTCTACAGAATATTTTCCAAAAGTCAGGGGCAATATCAATATTTTTTCAGGTAAATATGAAACAATCCTCTGTGTTACTTTTGGCCAGCATTGTTTTTACCTTAAAACTCTCCCATGGAGGTCATTTATACCCCTTTTTCTTATTGCTGAATAATGAACAATAACCTTCACTAAGCCAAGTTGGGCCTACAGTACTCCAGACATTGTTTTATGTTACTCTGTGACCTCCTGGATGATTGTTCATTGCTCTTCCAGAGTATTTCTGGTATGTTGTTCTTTCCTGGGGAGTGTCACCAGTGCTCTATGTGTTTTCCATTTGTTAATAACTTCTCTCACTTTTTATCACTGAAATTCAATAAACATTAGATATGAATTTTTGAATCTTTCCAGACTGGTAAGTATAACTGAATATCCCTTAATATGAGAAAGGTATATTGGCCTCATTTTTAAAAATGATAAAAAATGTATACTTTGATACTTACATCTGTAACTATTTACACCCATCCCAGTACCGTTGGATCAAAGGCACATCTACAATGATATCCATTAATATCCATGTCCCTGATTAAATGGTTTTCAATAGGAAATATGTTAAATGATATTTTGTGTCACAGAGCCAAGTTATTAAACTGAGAAAATTCATAATAGATACAAATACCAAAATATTCAAAAGTTTAGTGTGAAACCATATTATTGTACGTATGTCAATGTCCTTAGTTTCAATGGTGTTTCACTAAAAACATGTTAACTGTCATTCTATACCATGCTTAGCCAAATAAATATTCATTAAAACATCCATAATTTATATGTATTTAAAAAAATGACCAAAATACAGGATCAATGCTTTTTCAATAAAAATTTCATAACATTATCCCCATGATACTTATCTAACACCCTCCCCCAAAAATCATTAAAAATTCAAATTTTATCATAACATTCCCCATTCCGAATAATATATGTCCTTTATGAAATCTCTATTACTTTTGTACAAAAATATTTCATCCTAATTATGATGAATTTGCGATGTTAGTGATCTGACACATATTCAAAAAATCTTTTAAAATGTACTGTGCCTCAAAAAAAAAAATCACAATGTATCAGTGAAGCACATTATGTTTACATATAATAAAGTCCTAAAAATGTTGTCTAATAGCGAAATAATCTTTGCTATGAAATCAAGATAGTTAGAGATCATATTTTCACACAGTGCCAGATTGGTTTTAGTTATCTTATCTTTAGTTAACCTCTGGTTTTACAATTTCCTGATGAGCTAAAGGATTTCAGCGAGACAAACATAGTAAAAGTAAAAGACAAAATCTGGCCCAAGCCTTGTTTTGTAGTTGATTAGATGATGTATCCATTTTCAGTGTCCAACATTGTATGAGTGTACTCACATTGCAAGGTCACACATATCTAAAGAGATATAGGTATGAGTAAAAAGACAATAGGAAACATAAAAAAATGACTGCAGTGTTTTCGACTTTCCTCTCTTCCCCTCATCATTCCTCTCTCACCCTGTCTGTCTCTTTCCATTCCTCAGGAGAGGAAAAGGATGAGAGCAAAAAAGACAAGTGTCTGCAACAATTGCCCCTCAGTTCAAGTGCATGAGCTTGTGTGACGAAATGCTGCATGAGGGATCGTCCAGCTACAATCCCTATGAGACCTTGTTGTCTTCTCCTTTTCTTAATCCAACCTCCGTTTCTCCTCTATGTCATGGCTGATTCTTCCCCTTCTAAAGTCCAAGCCACATTCTCCCTGCGTTCTTTGTACGCACATCTTTCACAATCATACAGATCCAGCAGCTCATAGCCACTCTGAAAGGTCAGAGAGTTTAAGTGTTGTCCAATAGATGTGGGCCTCATGGGACTCCCCCCTCCTTTCTTTTGCTTTTAAGACACGGAAACCACAGTAACCACGACAACTCTAGGCACAATTACTACCTGCTTGTGTGTGTGCGTGCGTGTGCTTGTGTGTGCGACATGAAGAGTTGAGACCAAATGCCAGATTTGCCCTGGCTTTATTCACACAAAGAGAATCCATGCCTGCATGCTCCACACAGATGCTCTACGGATATAAATGGTTTTGTGACACCATGTGGAAAACATGTCAATATTTAAAATGTCTTCTTTTAATTGGTGAACAGAAGCTAATAATTAATCCTCGACATCTATGCTTACATGAACGTATTTGCCCTCTTAATGATTCTTTTTATGGTTGCTTTATCTCTTAAATGCTCAGGATCATAAGACAAGAATTTATATCAAAACCATTTTTTCAAAATAACTTTTTTTAAGAGAAACAAGTTATCTTGTTTCTCTTAACAAGATAACTTGTTAACCTATCCAGTGCTTTTAATACTATCTACCCTCTTATCAAAGTGGGTACTGAACAAACGTCACTGGCCGCCCACAGTACATGAGGACACAGTGGCGAGTGTGTGTGTGTGTGCATGGGGTGTGGGGGTGTGTGTGTGTGTGACAGGCTGATCTGCAGAACTGTGCTGGCACTGTTCCTGCCCCATGCTGCCATGTCCAAAAATCTTTCAGGTGACTTTGCTATGGCTAACCCCTTCACAGATGAGGATGACTCAGAGTACAGAGAGCGGGCAAGAGATCTGGTTTCTGGTGCCAGCAGAAACATCTCCTGATCAATGTGGGTAAGACTGAGGAGCTGGTGGTGCAGACCCACCAAACTGGTACCAGTGGACATTCAGAAAATGGACAATGACATATTCTTATAAATATAAAACTGTACTGGACCTACAACACCGAAATTTCAAATGGGTCAGAGCAGATTCCATTTGGTGATAACTTGGTGCTTACATCAGCCATCTTGTTGAGTGTTGTTTTCTGAAGCAACTTATCAACAGTAGAGAAGAAGTGATTGGATAAACTCACGAGGAAGGTCAACTCTGTACTGGAATGATTCTGTGGTCCAGTGCCCATAGGAGGTGGAGAAGAACTGAATGGAGAGGAACTGAAGAATATCACTTTTGGACATTGTCTCTTACATCATGAATGAAGATGTTGTGGAATCAGACTGCTCCTTTAGTGACAGGCTGCTGCATCCTAGCTTTTTGTTTAGTTTAATTAACCTTTATTTTCACAGATAAAAACAGATCAAGAGAACTTTTTTCAAGGGTGACCACCTGTCCAAGAGGTCATGATCACACACTTCACAAACACAAAGGAGTAAAATTGTAGCCCTTCCTCCAAACAACTATTAGGGTTAGGGTTATTTTAATATTAATATTTCACAGTTTCCAACAAACCCAGTAAGATGTTTAAATTTCTGCACAATTTTGCAAAGGTTTTCATATTCTAGTAAATTTTCAATTTGTAAATTTTTTACATAACCGTATTATTGCTCATGATAAGGTAGAGAGCAGAACTCATCGTTCCATCGCCTCCGACCTGAAGCAAGCAGCCATCCACAAACTATCACACTTCTAACACATTGTTCAATTGTTGGTATGTTGTTATTTTTTTCCTGAAATTATGTGTGATCAAATCTATGAGTAATCAAATCTGGGTAAGGTTAGGATAACTGAACTTTGATTTTTTTAAAAAGTAGAAATGCTGAGAAAAATTCTGCTACATACCAACAGTACTGGAGTTCTGATGGGACTAAGCTTTAGCTTTTTCATTGTAGGAACAAATGAAACAAATGTCCTCTATTATAGGAAACATGCTGAAGGATCTGCAGTGCTATGGGCCTGTCTCCCTTTCAAAAGGACAAACCCCTCAAAACTTTTAGAACATCTCGCTATTAAGATGGAGTAACATTTGGAAAGGTGTTTTTAAATTAAGCGATGGGTATTTTTTAATGTGCAGCAGTAGATTGTTAAAGACAGTGATAACATTCACCTCTTTAAAAATTCATAGACTAAGCAATTATAGATCATTAACTGAGGTTAGAAATGCCTCAGACTAAAAAATTTACAAGCATGCACTAAGCAAACTTCATATGTTGTTTCTTAACAGACATTCCAACAGCCCTCAAAGCTATTAAAACATTTCTACGAGGCATCGAACATTGCTTGAGGATCTATTTTTATTCAAGCTGTGATGAGTTCCACACACATTTAGGAGCACATTTGTCATTGTTTGAGCCTGACCATCAATCCAGTCTCCAGTGCCTTTTCTACTCCAAACAGGCAGGATAAACCTCAGGCAATGGGCCAACAAAGAGATGCGCAATCAGGCATGTATATACCCAAATAGCCAATTAAAAAAATCAGCAGTAAACACAGCATGCATGTCTTTGAACTACAGGAAGAACTACTATGATGAAGAAATAAAACAAAACCTTCAGATCTAGTACCACTTTTAATAAATATGCAAGTTGAGTTTAGACTTAGAAAACAAAAAAGACTATGAAATTCATTGTTTTTAAATCTACATAAAGGTGCTTTTTTTGATTTAGCCAAACCCTAAACTGCAATGGTCCACAAAAAAATATGCAAAAGTTTTAAGAGTTAGTAAGTAAACTAAAGAAAAGGCTGAAGACATATAACGAAATGGAAAGAAAGAGCTGTGAAAAGGAGGGAAGGTGAGTGTCCCTGGAAATAGAAATAAAAAAATGTGTGAATTTGATAGTACAGATAAAACGGTGGACAGGAACTCGAGAAAAAAAGTTTTACAACAGCAATAATATAAATCTATCCAATTTACTTTGTCTGTGTGTATGGAATGTGTGATTCAGTGTGGGTAGCGTGGGTCCTCTAAAAAGCACCTATGTGGCACATAACCAGGCGTAGCCCCTCAATATTACTATGGGGATCTGTCGCCATGTCACAAAGGCACACACACACACACTCACACACACATCTTCAGAAATGGGGTGCAGGCACAGTACAGCGAGCCTTTGATGAAAAGTCTGATGTCCTGTTAGTGGCCTTTTCCTTGAGTCGGATCTTCATTTCGGAGTGTGTTTGTGTGCGGGGGTGTGTGTGTGAATGCGTGTCTTTATTTGTGTGTTTGAGAGAGAATTTTTATGGTTTATTCTCTCTGGGGAGGCATGCATGTAGTGGCCAGAGCCAATTGGACATGCCTGAAAGATTTCTTTTGGAGAGCAAAATGGGTGTAGGGGAAAGAAGAGAAAGAGAGGGGCAGTGAAGAAGAGAGATATCTAAAGAGTGTGTGAGACAAAGAGTTAGAAGGAGAGGGAGAAACACCCTTAATCCTATTCATTATGTGGTCTCATCGAGAAAGGAGGATGGGATGACCATGGTGGAGGATACATCTTTGTAACAGGGGCTGTCATTTAAAAAAAATATGGAAGACATTCTTCATTTAAATAACAATTAAAATAAAAAAATACTCATATTCTGAATGAACTTCTGGGAAAAGTGTAAAACTAATGCAATCTAAGGAATGGTGTAATAATTTTTCAGTCCAGCTCATAATATTAGTGTATTATTTATGTAATTTTCAATGCAAAACATATGTAACAAAAAACATCTTGAATTAAAGGAAATATAATACATAAAACTAATTAATAAAACTTTTTCAAATACATGATATTTGAAAAGGTTTTATTTTGTATTTGAACACTACCTATTTTAAGGTAGTGTTCCTACTTTCTATTCATCAAAGATCTACTTAATTTTATTCTGGATTCTATGAAGCGTTTTGCTTCTTGTTTGTTTGTCCAAAACAAACAAGAGAAAAATGTCTCATCCTCAACTAACATTCATGTTTCAGAGAGATGCACTTTGAGATCATGCACATTCCTGGAAGCATAGTCATGACTGGAAATTAAACTGAGGACTTCTGTAATAAGACGGCAACGCCGACCACTCATCTGCCATGACCCCTCAGTTCGTGTTAGTTTCAGATCTGTATGCTCATAAAGACCATGACCTAAGATAATCTGTGAGTCCACCGTGACAAATCTCTTAATGTTTAGTGTCACCATTCCATTTCACCACCACAACCATGTCAATTGTTGAAGAGGTTGTTTCACTTCTGTTTGGGAGATAAGGTTAGTTGTTCAGCATTTGACCTCTGATGTTTCTGCTTTGCTGCAGGGATTTGTGTTTGAGCAAAATCCTGTTTTAAACTGTCAGGAATTAAGCATGTTTGGTTCTGTTCTATGTCGGCAGCAGGGATAGGTGAAACTTGAGAGGCGTTTTACTGATCACAGTTTTGTCAGGACTAAGATCAGTATTTTGGTGCATTCTTTCCAAAACATTTTTCTTCAGCTCATTTGCAACTAAATTAGCCACGCATTTAGGTTCATTGTTAATTTAGAAAACCCATTTGTAGACAAACCTTAGTTTGCAGAGATATTGCTTATATATTTTTATGGCATTCTTTGACTTGATACTATGCATTTTGTGAAGAGCACCAGTCCTTCTTGTGGAATGACGCACACATAACATGATGCTGCCTCAGTGTCTGCAATGTCACAGCTGGGATGGAGCTCTCAGGTTTGTAAGCTTTGTGTGTCTTTATGTCTTGCCAACTGTAATGTGGCTTTTTATGCTTTTGGAGTTATGTCTTTTTTCTCTGAGGCCTTTTAAGTGCAAGTCTTGTTTTGCGCTAGGTAATTACATTTTACCAGCTTTAAATCACAAATACAAAAAAACAATCTTAGGAAATGTGTGGGGAATTTATGTAATTGTCATAAAGTAAAAGAAGTAAAGACAAAAAATAAAAATAAAAATCTGAAAATGTTTCTTTCACATTTTGTCACTTAGCAAATAGAAATATTTCAATATACTAAATGACCAGAACAGGAAAGGTTTAGTTTGATTTCTTGTTGGACAGGAAGGAAACAAATAATTGTTTTTTTGGTACAGCATATGTAAATTACAGGTTTCAACTGTACATTTTGGTGCAAAATACATTTTAAAGCACTTACAGAATCAGAATCATATTCAACATAATTTAGAAAAATCAAAACAATAGCATCATTTTCATACATAAGTCTTGTGGAATAATGTTTGCGGTTTTTTTTGCTTTAACCAGATGAACTGACACATTGCTTGTTGTCTGCTTTTTACAGCTTTACTGTTGGGTTCCTCAGGTGAATTTAGAAAATCACTTCTCTGTGTAGCTCTGCATGGTTCTGTCCTAACATGCATTTCTGCACTGCTAGGAACTGCCACCTGTCCAAAAATGGGCTTTTGTGTGACATTCTATGTAAGAAAGAGTCATATGGTGAAATTCAGTCTGTCAGCAACATTAGGAGTGATCCAAAACATGCTTTAATGTGGTGGCTTTGATGTAGCCTGAAGGACCTCTTCTTTCAGGTGTGTGAAAGCTGTGAGACGGGGGAAGTGAGGAGGGAGTTTTTCTTTCAGTTTTAAGGATTTCCAAAAAATGTTGAAAGTCAGCTGCTTGTGGTAAAAGCTTAAAGAAAAGAAAAAACTAAGAAACATTCAAATGAAAGATGTCAATGAATATGTGAAAGGGTAAAGTAAAATTAAGAGAACAAAAAGAAAATGATTTAAAGTAAAGTCGGTTTTATCCTCTTACAACCAGCCGCAATAAAAGGGAATTTCTATCTGCCTATTCTTTCTCTCTACTGTGATAGTTCTGCCTCCCTGTAGACTGTTAAAGAACTTTAAGATGCACACAAAATGTGGATTCTAATTTGGGATTAGACAGCAGACACTAACCCCACATTTATCTGGAAGTGGTATGTAAATGTGTCTCCTCTGTAAGAAGTTCTAAAACTTCTTACAGGCTGTAACAAATAAATTCTCTGTGATTCGTCAGCCCTGGCGCTTGATAAGAAGTTACATTCTTAATTAAAAGGGGAAATACCGGAACAATCTGTCAAATGTTTTGTGTTTAAGCCTAACAAAATTTTGATTAGGTTAAGGAGATCTGCCTTTATTTTCTAATGAAGCAGTAAATGACATCCTGCCAAGCGCGTTGTGGCCTTATTGAAGAAAAAGAAAGTAAGTGAAGTGGTAGAAGTTATTTGTTGTTTGGAAAAACTCAACAGTGAAGGACTTTATTCCATTTACTTCATAGAGAATATTATTTTGCACATATAAAGTTTTTCCTAATTGAGCAAACAATGCACTGCAATGTAAAAACTAAAATATGTAATTTTCTATTTTCTCACAACACTTAAAAAACATTTTACAGTTTACATCGTGAAAATATCCCAAAACTTTGCAGTATAACAGCATAAAAATGAATATTTAATCAAGCAATTAATCAATCAAGGCTAAATTTAATACATAACATTTATTAAACACTAGAATAAAATCTTACTTGAAATGTAAAATGTAAAAGAAACATTTATAAATGAGAAGAAGATATAAATATAAAAACATTTTAAAAATCCAGAATTCTCAAACATTTAAAAATGCATTTTTATCAAAAGACAAATAAATAGAAATAAAACAAAATTATATATCATTCATGTTCAAATCTAAAATAATGCTAGACAATAAATGTCAACTATAAATTTAAAACAGCACTTGAACCCATTCTAAATGTGTTTCTGATCTTTGTCGTCACTGTTGCAGGTTAATTTCTTAACTGTAGTGGAGATGTGTTTGTCTTAGCAGAAGCAAAAAGCAGAGCTGCTCAGAAATGGATTCATCATGGTTTAAAATCGGGTTACTAACCCCCAGTATTCCATGGGCAAGGGACCACAAATGTGGACAGACCCCCTCTAAAAACATGTATGTCTATATATTGTTCAAACACCATATATATCGTAATATGCACAGTGGAAACATCTTAGCACAATCATACAAGCACAGCCGATCACCACCAAGGCAAACAAATGGCGCTCCTGCATTGGCTGCTTTGTGAATGTCAGCCAATAGTGTGTCAAGTATGATTGTGCCTCTGGATTTCAGCTTCCACAGTTACATTTTACTGTCAAATATTTCAAATACGCTGTATGAAAAAAATCTGTGAATAATCTGGAGATACGCTCCACAGAAAAATCTGAAAACAGATGAATATTCAAATACTGAACAGGACTGAAAAGGAGGGGGGCACTGTGTTTGTGTATACACACTGGATTGAGAGAGAAATAGTCTGATAAAATTGTTTAAAAAAATAACATTTTTTATGTTAAAAAAAATGATTAAATGTAACAACAAATTTTTTATTTGATATGAAGGGATCATTGTTGGAAGTTATCTTGGGACACTAGCAGATATATGTATACATATATACAGCTTTATATGTATAGAGCTGTTTATATGTATAAAGTTTATACATATAAGCTACATGAAGACATGGAGATATGACATTTTAATGTTGGAGTGATTGATTAGTTTGAGTTAAGCAGTTTCCTTCTGATTCATGCATTTGACATAATTTGCTTAGAACACTCAAACAGTTGAACAACACATTTTAAAATAAGGTTACTCATAATTATTTGAGGGTATTATATCATTTTCTTTCTTTTTCTTAGTGATTTTCCTGGTAAAATGTGAGCTAACTGCATAAAAACTCCACAAATGCGTCTTGGCAAAAAGAGACAGACAATCAAAAACATTCTGAGCATCTTAAGAGCACCGAGAGGCTGATGCCTAAAAAAAAATCACAAAGAAAGAGAGAAAATATGCACTAATAAGCATGCAGAGAGAAGAGGGGTGAGTGAGTGACTGTTATGAGTTGGAGAGTGAGAAGAGGCTGAGTGAGAGAAAGAGTGCGAGTCCATTGCTAATGGATGTTTCTGCTTTGCGTGTGGTTGAATGTGTGCTTGTCTCTCAGTGTTTTCCTTTTCCCTTTTAGAAGCACTCTAATCCTGTGATACAGCAACCGGCATGTGTGTTTGTCTGGAAGAGTGTGTGTGTGTGTTGGGGTGGGTTTACTAAACTTGTTCAGCATTCCTCTTATTTTGTTTCCGTATTGCAATTTTCTTTTCCTGCTTCTTCTCAGTTCAGTATGTTCTTCTACTGAGATTTAGCTTTGAGAAAAATTATAGCTTCTAATTCACCCTGATAATTCAATTTAGTCTGTTTATCCTTATTTGCTTACTAAATTAATTAATTTGGATTACGAAAGTACCTGTCAAAGAAATGTTTAATTCATATGGTGTTTTCTGTAAATGTGGTGGTGCAATTATATCATCCTTATTAAAAATATAAAAACAACTGTTCTACAAATTCTGGTGTTGACGACCAACAATCATCTTACCAAAGGTTTTAGAGGTTTTAAAATGAATGAAGTCATGCCATGTCACATATGAACTTTTCTGTAGAGATGGTCATCTGTTACTGCAACATTTACCTGTCACTAATGCTGTAACTGGAAAATTGACTTTCTGAATAAAAACCTATCAAACTGAAACATGTTGGATGGATGCTTTTAGTGACAAAAAAAAAAGACTTTTGTAGCAAACGTAGAAAACGTAGCTGAGAGCCAGGGAGTAAAGAGGCGAAGAAGATGATTTGCCAACATTATGTCACTGAACTTAGTTGTTCCAGGTTCCCAAGCTGAATTTTTCTTTTATTTTAAATATGCAAATACGCAGATTTTACTTTCTCAATACTGTATAGCAATAAGAAAGGGTTCCTAGGTATCAATACAAACAGCCCAATAAAAATAAATAATACTCTCGGTTCTTTCATTAGACTGAAGCAGCAGTCAGATGTCCCAGCAGCAATTTTATTGATTATCAGCAACCATGACTCAATAATAGAAGATGTTTGGCAGAAAGCTATCTGGAGAAAATGTGTGTGTAGACACAAACCAGTGGGGAAGGAGCTCAGCAATTTTACATCCACTAAGCAATTTGAGATTCATCCTTTTACAGCAAAAGAGTTTTCAACAATTCTTGACTAATTTTCACTGCCATGGATGGAGGTGAAGAGGTAATACTTTGGGCCTGTTCTGGAGCCACAGATTATTCTACAGCAAAAAGAGAGTCAGTCAAATAGTAATCCATTGGCCAATCCTGGATGGTCAACAGGATAATGATTCCAAACAGCAGCAAATTTAGAGCTGAAAAGGTGTTGGA
Source organism: Brachyrhaphis roseni (assembly GCA_903066815.1). Taxonomy (NCBI): domain Eukaryota; kingdom Metazoa; phylum Chordata; class Actinopteri; order Cyprinodontiformes; family Poeciliidae; genus Brachyrhaphis; species Brachyrhaphis roseni. Next base: position 13,612 of record CAEFZY010046233.1, read on the forward strand.
ATGAGCCAGTCAATCCTAATATGGAGCAACTGATCTGCCAGATTACTGTTGAAATATGCAATTTTAGAAGGAACTTTTGCTCAAGGGTTCTTTCTATTTCTCTGCCTCCAAGAAATATAGTTTATGAAGTAAATACTGTTGCTTATATAAGCATGAATCCGTCTTGATATCGATTGGACAAAAAGTTTATAAGGCAATAGCAGCATCACTCTAAACATACCGCCAACTGTTAGAGAAGGTAATAGACAATTAAGCATGGGCCTGTATCTTTCATACTTTTAAGATTTTCCTCTAAAATAGAGAAAAAATTATGAAAAACCACAAAAAAAGACAATTGAATAATAATATCCATAGTCATGGCCTATCATAAAATGCTATATTATGCCCCTACAACAAACTGATCATTTAAAAAAATGTATGAGCTAAGCAAGTGAGTCAACCTTTGCATACAACTCCTTTGCACTAGGCTATTTATTTACAACTTGCAGTGTTTCTTTTGCCAACAACATACAAAAAAAAAAAAAAAAATTCTGGATGCATTTAAGACCATCCAACTAAATAGAGACCAAGATCAAGATCAAAACAATGGGAGACTGTTTTAAGAGATTTACTGTAATAAGAAAAAATGCAATTGTTGCTGCAAATCTTTAAAGTAAACCTCCCTGATTATCAAGCTAACCAATGACATCACTCCAGTCTAACTGATGCACTTTCCACTCTGGGCCAAATTTGGATTTTATGTCTGTACATAGCAGCACTGGATGAATATTTTATAAGGTCACTTTTTAGTTGACAAAAAAAGCTACATATTTTTAATTCACCTACATTAGACAGTCAATTTTCATTTCTCCACATTAATAGTATTTTACAACCAGTTCTCCATAGGTGTTATGTGAGATGATAAAATCTGATTTGATCTTATGAGTATCTTTTCTTGTTCAGCTCTGAGAACATGAAGACACACAGACTGACAGAAACTGTGTCAAACCATCACTGACCTCCTCAAGATGAGATGTTGACATTGTTTTTTTTTTGTTGATAGTTTTACAAAATGATATTTTTTGTTTTTATTTAAATCCACACATTGTCTTGTGATAATTGTATATTTCTTTGCTTTTAATTACATACCGTTTAGCATTCTTCACATTTGGGTGTTTGAGTGGAGCTCTGTAATAAATATATACACAACAAAATAAAGAGTAAAGAATATATTTAGCTATTTTCAAGAACATTTTACTTTCCCTGTACCTGTCTTGGATGAGGCCATGCTTTCAGCTAATGAACAAGCTTTGATCTAAATAAGAGCAAATGATAAGATACAGAGTTGATGTGTGTGTCCTCACCTCCTTTCTCAGTTCTTTCATCATCCTTCATCCCTCTTTTGTTAATAACAACCTGATTAGGCTGCACAATGCTTTGTTACAGAGATGTTCAATAACACACAAAGGTCAATAGCAATTGAAAAACATTGTGTGCTGATAGTAATTACAGTTGTGAAAAAAGCCAAAGGCTTCGGGTTTAAATGGCAGTAAGGGTAACAGTATTCAAATGGACCTCATTAAGCATTCATCTGGTATCCTTTCTTTCCTCTTTCTTTTCATTGTGTCATTTTCCTCTCGTATTCTCCTTTTGTTTTCTCTACCCTGCCATCCTGCGATCCATCCATCCATCCATTTTTTGGAAGCAGTTCTCGTAGGGGTTGTTGTTAATGAGCCGTTATGACTAATTGGGATAGTTAGATTGAGGGGGACAGCAGGGGATGTTGTGCTTTGACATTTCTAAGAACAGTATGTCAAAGATGAGTAAATAATACCGCAGTAATCTCTTTGCGTAGCGATGACTCAAATATGTTAAAAATCCAAATCTTTCCTACAATAAAATATTATGTAAATTTTATTACTATTACCCTAATTTTTGTCATTAAACTGTGGTATTAAGAGCAGCAAATTAAACAATTTCTATGAGAGTGTGAGTTTTTAAAATTTATTCAATTAAGTTTTCTGGAACGAGCCATCAGAATAAAGTGTGTGTTGTAATGTTCTCCATTTTCTGTTTTCAATGGGAAAATTTAGCTTGGTTTAATTGAACCACAAATTGAATTATTATTCTGTTATGAACAGTTGTCAATAATCAGGACATATTATGACCACTAATAGCAAACACAAAAGGGGTCCTTCCGTGTGGGTGGAAAATTTATTTGTTTTTATTACACACGTATTGTGGAAAATTGCTTCTTCTTATGCACACTGCGCTGAGAAAGATTTTGACATGATAGTTTGTTGGTAGCATGTTTCAGTGAAAAACAAGCCAAGCAATCACAATGTTAACACAAATTAAGACGACCAAAATCCCTTGTTTCTTTGTGTCCCCTCCTGTCTGTTTTTCTGAGCCCTTAAAAAAAAAAAAAAAAAAAAGCGCTAACGAGTTGGCACCGCTCCAGAGATGTTCATTAATTTAGGCTGGAGGATTTATTTAAATATTTATTATCAAACAGCAAGGATGCAAACTCTGCTTATTTAGCTTATTCTATTTAATTAATTACTTTTTTTTTATTTCCCCCTTATTTTGTTTTTAATGACAGCTATTGTCCTGCAATGGTTTATATCTGAAATTTCACTTCAATTTAAATCGCTCTGAATTAACATTAGATATTATTTTGAAAACAGGAAACAATGCATCTTTAATAATAATAATAATAATAATAATAATAATAATACACTTAAATTAAACAAACAACTAAACTGTTTTAAAAACCATGCACTGATAAGAGCAAAGCCCATGCAGTTTTCTATCGGTGTCCTAAATATTCTGGAGCGACTCTGTGTGTGAGCAAATGTCTGTGTGAAAGTTTTTTTGTTTTTTTTTTTTCGTTTTGTCATCCACATTGACGAGATTGTATTGCTTCATTACAGACAGTGCATTAACAAACAAAATCCTCTCAGTGCGCACATTAAAAACATCTCATTCCTACCTAGATGCACAGTCGAAGCCATAAAACAATACGTTACCGCCCTGACTAATTACCAATGTGAAAACTTTCATAATTGAATCGCACCCCTTAACCAATCCTGCTTAGCTGAGACATATTAAAAGAGGCTGCTCTCAATTTGAGTTTGTCATAGCAAACAAATGAGATGGTTTGTATGGAGCGATTTGTCTGAAGTCAGGTAATAAGGTGGGATTCAAAGCCACTTTGTTGTTTGGGGTATTTGTGAAATTAAGCTCATTAGTGGTAGTAAAACTCTGAGGAAAGTGGTACGAAATTATACCCCAGTTATGAGAACATGAGCACACACATGCTCAAGTAAGCCCATATAGATAAATGTCTACAATGCAGTAATGAAGTTTTGTAATTGAGTTTTTTTTTTTTTTTTGCTATTTAAACTCAATTCTTTGCGACTCACTAACAAACCAGCCATAAAGAATTTACTGTATGGCATCTAAATAGATGCTTTTATATAAAGCAGTACAAACAAGATTTATTATGAAAAAGATTTTTGTCAACATTTTTTCAGCATCTGTGCCGTCCCTATAGACGCACAGCTTCTCCATAATAAGAGTTAATTTAAGAAAATAAGAGTTAATTCACTGTGTAACTTTGTAAGTTTGTCTCTTGGTCTTTCAAATTCACATTCATACCTACTTATTCATACTGTTGATCCCAAAGAAAAATTAAATAGAATTTTCTAGTGAGAGGGTTTGTGAAATTTAGGTTGTTTTGCAAAAGACAGAAAATGCCCCATAAAAAATAAAACAATTTCTTACTAATAAAGTGTATGCTGTTCAGCTTTGAGTACCACACTTGCAACTGCAAATATATATTTTTTCTGTTCTAGATGTTGGCACTCAGCCCAGTAACCACTGTCCTTTGGGGCCTAGCTGCGCCTTTGTGACAGATAGAAGTCTGTTCTGCATGTCACGGCAACAATAAAGCCGCAACAGCACTGTGCTGCCCAAAGATATGTTTGTTTACATATTGGTGAAGTGTGCACCATCAGGACTAATTGTAAATACTGACTACAAGCGGGCTGATTTAGATAGTATCAATCAACGTCCACTAAAAACTACTGACAGAGGAAGGCTTCAGAAATGACTGTTGCTTTTATTCAACAAAGAAAATCTGACGTCTTTAAAAAAAAAAATTTCTGTTTCCAATTGAATAGTGTCAAACGTCTAAAAAGACAAAAATACAAAAATGAAATCTTCCTCATTCAGAGCATATTAAGTTCAGGCAATGACTTAGACTGTGTATTTCAATTTGACCCACCTTAAAGAAATTGAGTTTAACAGCCTGATCTAAGTTTAGAGTTCAGCTATCAGGTTCTGAAGTTGGCTAAAAATGCACTTTAAATAAATAGACCCACATATGACAAAACAGTGACAGGGATGCAGGAGAAAAGGAAGAATGTCCTGATTGCGAGCAGAGGCTCGTAGTGATCCAAGGCTCCCTCATTATTGCTCATCACAGAATCTCTCCACTGAGAATAACTCTGACGACTTTATGAGGGTGTGTGCAGTCCTCAGAGTGGAGGGGGGCTTTAGCTTGTATGTTTGGAAGACCAAGAAATTTTATTGGTTTCTCTATTACAAGATAACTAATGACAGGCTTTGTTCTAGAGATCATCAAATAACTTTACTTTTACTTTGGCTGTTTGTCTCCTCAAATGAATTTGATTTACAGATTGTAAAAAGCTTTTCCGTGTATGCAGACTTCGTGGAACCCCAGGTTAGTAAAACAACAGTCGGCACCATGAAGGTTTATTTTGTCGACAGTGGAAAGTTTGCTTGTATGCAGCCAGGCAGGAACTACCAATGATAATTAGACTCTTCTCTAAGTAAATGAACTAGACATGTCCAGGTACGGATCTTCTAAGAATGATTATTGTGTAAATTAATTCTGATAATTTCTATTACCACAGTCTTGAAAATTTGTTAAAAACAAGAAAAAAGTATTATGACAAGCTGAAGTTATTAGGAGTGGAGCCAGTAGAACCCTTTCTGTGCATCACTGTTTGTTACTATTATTATTATTAGTAGTAGTAGAAGTAGTGGAAGTAGTAATAGTAGTAGTACTAAGAATTAATTATATCATAATTTCACTCAAATTTTCTCCCACCTTTACAGATTATTTTAAATATTATATTAAGCCTTTTATTAGCTATAAATTCTTCACTTAGGAATTAAAATGTAAACAGCTAAACAAGAATATGTAAATAAAAACAATAACTTCTAGATTTCACAAATTAATATATTTGTTTGAGTAAAAAAAGCAAAAAAAAAAGGAGGCTAACGACTGCATATTATTATAATGCACCCAGCATTAAGATTACTCTGTTTTTACAGATGATAATTAACATCTCAAATAAATTATTGCTCCTCTTGCTTCCTACTGTATTCATTGATGATATAAACATGTTTAAAAAGCCTTAATTTTCTCAATTGTAAAGTTCACATTTAAGACTTTAACCTGTATGGTGCTTAAAAAAATACATTCCTTACTTTCACTGCCTTCTGCATGTCTACTGTAAAACACCAGAGATTCATGGTTTATTGGACAATAAAAAAGAGGTGTCACATCATATGCTGATTATACCACATCATGGTATAAATATGATTTAATTGTTAATGTTTTATATATTTTTTCTTTTTAAATTGATAACCACGGGAAATGTTGTCACGGTAGCTATTTAGCCCAGTAATTGTTTCCTAACAAATCATACCGCTGGTTCTGTTTCTTTAACACCCCTTTCCAGAGCTCTAATTTGGCTTTATAATCAGATTTAAACTCCACATCTTATCGTTTTTAAATATATTAATAAACTGTTTTTGCAGGAATTTCCTGAAAAGATGTCAAATTGATAGCAATTTTTAGTGAATCCTCCATCTCTCTTGTCTGAGGATTGCATGGACAAGCATTATGTGGATATATGCTCCCATTTTTAGCACATTTTGGGCCCTTTGCATTCTAGGTTGGGTTTCATATGGTATCAGCGTTTTTCTACATATGCCAACAGATCCCAGCACATTAGTATGTTAAATGTAACCTATGGTTGTTATATTTTGAGCTCCAGCTTGGTAGTATTTATTGGGTTCATGATGCATTTTAAAAGTTTTCATAGTGCCAAACAAAAAAGTCAGTTTTCCACAAACAGCACAAACCCATGTTGTAATTTGTAAGCCACATATTTAAGATTAGCATTTTTAGCCAGAGCCTGAGCTTGTCTGCAGTGGCTGATGCTCCTCAGAGCCATAAGACAGTTACACTATGTAGCACCACAACACAGCATGCTGTGCTTAAACTGGTTAATATTGTGTGTGTGTGTGTGGGGGGGGGGGTGTGTGTGTGTGTGTGTGTGTATGCTTGAACTTAAGTTGTTACATAATCATATCGATAGCAATGCAATAAAAATAATTGTCTCAGCATTTATTAATATAAGTTACACTAACCAAAATGCAGCTTTCAGGTATGCAAACATAAACACCCTCCCCCCACACACACACACACCCACGCCCTCCCCCCACACACACACCGGAGTTTCAAGATAATCGTGTTATTCTGTTTTTCCATTTACCCTAAAGAAACTTTGCAAAGTGTTAATATTTTATAACAATGAACCCTGTTTTTTGTCGTACACATTTAGAGTGATGCTAAAATTAAGAGATTGACGATAAATATGAATAAAAAAAAATCAAAGTAGGCTAAAGAGTAAGTAGTCCATGATAAATTATAAAACCTAAAATATTTTGTCAGCTAGTGCCATCTTGTTTTATAAAATATTAGAAATAACAGGAACATAAATTAGGATATAGTTCTATATTTTCATATAGAACTACAAAACAACAGTGACTACAAAATGTATGGCTTTATTCAGAAATGCTAATAAATAAATATAAGAAAGTAAAGAAAAAGAAAAAAAAGAACATTCAATATATCTGAAATTTTTTTTATAAAGCCAGGTATAAGGAGGGACTACTGCATATATAAAGATGTGAACTAAAAACATTTATATACATCCCCCTGTGTTCATTAAGAGATCCTCATCTTTAAACATCTAAATGTCATTTACCTAAATCAAGGAGAGAACCATGGAAAACCAAGCACTCACATGATATTTACAGTGGAGACTGAACCAAAAATAATAAAGAAAAGATGCAAAAATAACTGTGCACAAAATCCAAAAAACAGGAAATACAGACTCAAGTTTTCTTTAAATAAAATAAAATTAAATTAAAAAACTTATAACTTGTTTTAGAAACAAGTAAAAATAGTTATGTTTTAGATTCTCCTACTGATATGTTTTACTGTCATTGTGAACAGAGGAAATTAGGAGTGGAGCATTAGCAATAGTCGCCAGTGAAACCATGGGGGTAATTTTATTTTTACCTGCAGACATTTTCCTAATTACTCTTTATATTTACTACTGTAACTGCCCAAAGGAGCAGAAAAAAGGGAAGAAAAAAACGGCGGCTGAACTGTTCTAATACATGCAGTAATATTTACATGCATGTAGTCGACAGGGAAAAATCCCATAACCCTGATCTGTTCAAGTCAAAAGGGATTACGTCTACGGAAAGATGAAGCCATTAATTTTGCTGCTGAGGGACTGAGTAGACAGGAAAAAAAACAAAAAACAAAGAAACAAAAAGACTGAAAGGTAGAACAAACAGGCCAATGAAAATAAACACATATAAAAATCCAATAAAAATTAGAGTAGAAAAATAAAGCTTTGTGAAAAATGTATCACCTTTGAAAGAACGAAAAGCAAGAAAAGGAAAATTAAACTGAGGTCATCTGTCAAACACTAAAAAACAAAACAGGAAGTAAACTATTAAAAGAAGAAAGAAAGAAATTGATTCTGAGAACAGCCTAGGTGGGAGAGGAGAGAGAAGAGAAAAGAGATGAGATGAACAAAAGAGGTGGATCTTATTATTCAGCATGAAGCAGATGAAACAGCTGCAGTTGTTGAGGCAGATGGAGCTCATCTCCCTCATGAATACGTCAGCCTGATGAGGAGCTAAGGCTCACAATGAAAATCCTGTTTGACTGCTGTTTAGAAAAAGGGTTGACTTATTTCATTCATGCAAAATCTCCACACACAGAGACACATGCACCCACACAGCCTGGTATGAGTTTACACAGAGTGTTGATATAAGGCTGGTTGATTTATTAAAGGTGAGGCAAAATTCAGATCCACTTTTCGTATGGAGTGACCTAATCATGTCTTTTGCTTATGTCATTAAACTTGTACAATGGTGCCAACATATAACGATCCCAAAAGAACAGAATCCAGAACTGGGTTATTTATTCTATTTTTATCTATAATTTATCATTTAAAACAACAGGATACTTATTTCAGAAGGTTGCCAGCATGCCTGAGAGGTTCAATTTCAGCTTTGAAAGGAAAAGAGCAGAGTGATGGTGAGAAAAGTCTAATGAAAGAAGAAAAGTAGAGAAAAAAGTTGAATACAAAGTTTTACGTTGCAAAGTATGTTTTTCACACAGCATGATCAGACTAATTTATTTTTGCCTTTCAGCAGTTTTTTTGTTGTTTTAAATGAGGCTGCATTTGCTGGAGTGAAACGGTTACACCGTTGAACACAAGTCACTTTACGCCTCTGATATCAGGTTAACACTCGTTTATGAGCAGTAAGAAAGATGGAACGTGTCTTTTTTCAGGCACCGTTTCAGCTACCTCAGAACAGCCTGATCACCTGCAATTTTCCTAACAGGTGTCAGCTTTGTAAAGCAGTTGTGATTTATTCATTTTAAAAGATTTAATGAGGTTACCAAGGAGACTGAACAAATAGCCAAGATAATCAGCCAAATCTGCGCAGACTTCATTTATCTCTGCAAAAACTGTCTGGAAAAAGACAGATGTAAAACTTTTATATGTACATAAAATGCATATTATTATTCTATACATGTATATATAGCTATCTCAGCGGCTGCTTTAGGAAAATTTTCGTTTTTGACTGCTTTTTGATGCAAAAATCTGAAGATTAGCCGTCATTTTGGTGTGTAGTCTGCATGTCTGGCTGTGTGGACACAAAGACATTTTCAACTTTACGAACAGAGTACAATATGGAGCTAAAATCAATTTTTTAAAAATCCCACCTGCAAATCATCTCTGACCTGGACATTGAATTAAATGTGTCTTGCTGTCGTGTGGATACATTTAGTTTGTCTGATGAAAAAGAGCATTCTGTGGGATTTACTTTTTCTGCCCGTCATTTAGAGATTCTTTCTGATTCTGATCGCTTCAGTTCGAGAAATATTCCCTGATTTCAAAACTTTGGCTGAAGTGGCGCTTGTAATTCCAGTCTCCAACGTGGCAGCAGAGAGCAGATTCAGCCTCTGTGTCCATGTTTATAATTTAAGTGCCATCGTTTCAAAGTTACACTTATTCATCTGCCTGATGTGTCTGACGCGTGACGGCACAATGTCGATTCTTTGTTCAACTTTTAGCATATTACTTATGCAGAATGAAAATCAAATGCAATTGAACATGTCTTTATCATCATTTTTAAGAAATAACAGGCTAAAATGGACAATGACTGGATTTGTTTGACCAGATCTGTCAAAACATCAGACAACGAGAAAGTCTAGTGCAACCTTTGATACTCCAATATCAAAGGTGTGAAGGAATTACATTTCTGCAACATGTTTTTTTTTTTTACTCAAGTTAGTTAAACCCAAACTTTTGCATTTGCCCTGGCAGAATTACATTTAAATTAATCTTTTCATTTCTTTTTACGTTTCTTCTCACTATAGGTAATGTTCCCATTTTGGAGCAGCTTAGCCAGAGTAAAAACTTGGAGAGAGTCAAGACCTTCAAACCGCAAAGACTCGGATCTGATTGCTAAAAGCTGAATGAACAAATGGAGCAGCGGAAAAATGCTAAATTCTTGTCAGCAGTTAAAGTAAGTGTTTAATTCATCTATAGCAGTGAATGCTTAGATACTGAAATGGTCCAAAAAGCTGACTTGTGAGCTTTAACTATTTCCAACATCCCTGTACGTAAGTAAGCATAATGTTATTGTAATCTTATTGAGCTACAAAATAAATAGGTATAACAGATAAGTGGGTTCATAGTGGAAAACGTCTCTGACCCTTCCTACAGATGGGGCTTTATTGTCTCTAAGTGCGAGACACAAAGGTACCAAAACAGCTTTGCTCTTGCTGGTACATAAATTTTAAAGGTGAAGCTGTCTTTTTCTGTGGTTTTTGTACTTGTATTAAATGTATTACAATTTGCTTTTACATTGCTAATCTTTTTTATTGGCAATATCCTGGGAAACTATTCTATCACATTTCCATTACATTGAAGTCTCTATGCACAATGTTTTCTTATTTTAGAATCGAGAGGCAAAGCTGCACTTACCATCCTCCTGCAGAACAAATTCACCTGCAGGTGTAAATCAAGTAAACTGAACCCGAAGGCTTCTCCACTGAATACTCAAAAGGCTCTCCAACATTTTAGATATGCTATTTTTGTTGAAATGTAAACCAAAAATAAAACATTACATAAATGATGCCCCTTTTACATTGTTTTCTTTTTAGCCATCTGAATTTGAAACAAACTTCTTGGTTGAATGAATGATTTGACAGTGATCTAAGCAAGTTTTATCAATGAGCTAATATATCTAAAATAAGTCAACATCATACATAAACAGAGGCACAGATTCCAGTTTTTTAAACCTGGTAAAACATAGATAAAGCAAGACCCTATTAAATATTGATGGAGTTCAGAAACACTTGGATGAAATGATTAAGAACAAAATTTTCACCTTCATGGAGGGTGTTCTCTTACCTTTGGTGTCTGTTGCCTGTTGGTGACAAACAAACCCCAATCTAATTCAATAATATTGTTCCCTCTTCAAAAGTAAGTGACGAGATGAAAATTGAAATGACCTCAAAGTTTCAGATGATAAACAACATTGTCTCAAAGAGATCAACAACAAATATTTGCCCAAATGTCTGGGCTGTTGGCCTGAAACGCCACATACGCCTTAACGCCATTACTTATTCAGCAAGTTTATTGGTGTGTTAATAATTGATCAGCCAATTAAGGGGGGAAGTTGAGGAGATATGAGTCTCTTTACCAGTGGGCTTTTGGTAAGTGCATAGTTTGGTGGAGCACGACAGAGAGGCGCCAATGAAAGTCACTTCTGACCAGCGCATAAAATTCCTTTTCATGTTAATTGACCTGTGAATGGGTTACACTGCAGAGGAGAAGATGCACAACAACTAACAGTTTTGTGCACTTCTAATGAGCTGAATGTTCACTTCACCAGCCACTTTTATCCAAATTGACACAAACATGCAGATATTACACGGCGAGACAGTGTCGGTAAGATATATTCTCTTCTATGGTTTTGTTTGCTTTTTACTTCTTGGTTTTGTATTGAGTGGTTCTGTGCTGGATATGTGAATATGCTCGGTGTTTTAATGTGCAACTTTCAATTCAGGTTTTTGTTTGCATGAAAATGAGAAAGTAAACCAAAGTGTCGGAGATGATAACATGAAAACATCCATTTACATAATGTTTCGGATTCTCAGCTATTAAGAAACGACTGCTTGCTGGATGAGTGGAACTCTATTGAAGTTTTAAATTTTAACCAATGTTTAACATTTGGCCATGAAGTATGTGATGTGCCAGCTTTGACATTATGAAGCTTACTGGAAATTTCCTGGAAAAGTGGCAAACACAGACTGAACGGTTTCATTCACTTCGTCTGCTGCCATTGTTGAAACTACAGGAAGATTACAATTCTAAAACAGTGCAGAAAATCAACATCATCATTCACAACTCCTGTTCGGTGATTGGTCCAGCAGAAAATCTACCGGAGGAATCCACTTGAATGGGAGAAACCCCAGACTCAACAGTGAAGAGAGATTAAAATTGAGTGGAATTGCATGGGAAGGGAATGCTATTCAACTGAACTGAATTCAGTTTATTTGTATAATGCCAAGCACTCAGTCCTTCTGCAAGAGCCTGTAGAAACAGTGAATAGTTGATAGCATTGAGCTATTGACTTTGCAGCAATCCCTCCTACTGAGCATGCAGTAGTATAAACAGCGGAGAGTGAAACTCTCCTTTCTCAGGAAGAAACCTCTGGCAGAAACTGGCTCCATGTGAGCAGCTATCAAATCACATCCAACTTTGATGAGGAAAGCTGAGTCAGTTTGGGAAGCTATTGACTAAGAAGTGATTCTTTTTACCAAAAAGCTTATGTATTTGACTTATCCTTGAAAAATAATCCAATTACCTGTGTTTAGGTGTCAACATTTGAGAGGAAGAGAGCAGGAGACGCATAAAAAGATTTTACATTTAGTCTGAAGAAAAACAAGATGCTAATGTGTAATTTTTTCTGTAGAAAATTACTTTTTACTGTGAATCAAATTTATAAATGGACCAACCTATTTTAAAACATTTAAAAGCTGTCAACTAAAATTACAGCTTTATTCATGTTTTTCCACATCCCACTGAAATGCTTAGATGACAATATCCATCCACTTAGTAAGACCAGTTTTCCTTTAAAAATTTAGCTTGAGAATATCCAACTTTTGAAATAATTACCAATTAAAATGTGAACATCTGGGTCCACTGGCTTTTCAGTGTTTATTTCAGAATAAAAGTTCTCAATGAACACCAGACTTCCTATTCAGCAACAGAAAGACTCACTTCCCCGTTTCATTTTGTCCCAGATTTGTTCTTGTGAGAAACAAAAAGAGTCTAGACAAATAAAATGCTTCCGTTTGATGAAAGAAGATGTGAATTTGTTTCATCATGCATTACATTCCAACCCATAAACCATACAATAAAAGATCAATAGATGTTTAGTCTATGTGAAATTGCAAGATTCCCAGACTCGCACTTTATGTTGCCGTTGATTTACTGTGAATGAAAAGTCAACACATTACTCAATTATGACAAAAACATCAAATAATGTAAGTTAAAATAAGACTGATTTTGTGTCTTTAGCCTGTTTCCAAAACTTTCTTTCTGATCAGATATATAATATTTTAATGCGTTTTTTTCTCCTAATTGCATCTAAATAATTATTAATTCACATATCAGCCTTTACAATAGTAATAATAATTTTATCAGTAGTAGTAGTATTTTGTGAAAACTAAATAAAGGGTGTCTATTTTAGAGCATCATTTTCCTCATACACTCTGCAGGACTTTTTGTTTCAGACTAACGATTTTCTCCCAGAGCCAATGGATTCTTCCAGTGAGGCCTTTTAAGAAAGCTGGCTAATGTCGACTGTTCATCATGTTGTTGTAAAGCACATGTCAAGCCAGCCGGTAAAAGTGGCATTCATGATTCCATTTATCGTACACCAACATAAATATCAGCCACTTGGGCAACACTTTCTGCCATGCACAGATTACTGTAGAAGCATATTTAGAATGAGAGGCTCCACAGAGACTCTGGTGAACTTTTTGCACCAAGCTTCATCTAGGTTTTAAAATAGCTCTTTTTTTGACAGTGTTTTGGTTCGTGCAGTTAATTATTCATGGGAAATTGTCGTCATCCTCCAGCTGAAGATTGTTTGTGTGATGTGGGAATAGTTTGTCAAAACAGTCAGACAGAAAATTTGACATCACTGTCTGCAGAATGCCTGTAAGGATGTCATACACCCTGGTACTATTTTAGACACGGATTTGATAACCACACCACCAGTGAGCTCAGCCCCACGCCAAAGCCGAGACCAGCCAATCTGAGCGAAGAGGTACCAACGGGGTCCAGAGGGAGGGAGCGAGCTGGTGGACTTACAAAGAATATCACAAGCATTTCAGTAAAAGATCAGACACTTAAAACACATTTTCTCAGGTCTGATAATCTGCTAAAAACACCTGAAAGTCTCAAGCGTGTCTACAATGTCCAAAAAATATTATCCTGTTTAGAAATCATCACTTGTTGTCACATTACAAAATGTTGAGGGAGATTTATTGGATTGAATAAACCAAAATAGAGTATATTTTTGAAGAAGATGTAAAAAGATTCATGGTTTCCAACATGAAATACTTTAAATATCTAAAGATGTATTAATTAGGTGACTTTTGAGCCCAAATGGTTAAACTGAAATCAGAGTAAAATGGGCAAAATGAAAATCTTTACAACTTTGGTGCCGATCCATGTAAAGGCTGTTAAAAAGTTAACAATTCAACAATTAGCCAGCTGGACAGAAGAAAACTGTCAATGATTTTAACTGGTTCTAGGTTTAACGGCTATGAAGTCATGTTTTGGTGTTTACAGGAGTTCAAAGGTCATAACTATTCAGAAAAGAATATTCACAATAGATGAACAGTGTCATGGATGAAGCACTTTATAGTAATACTAAAAAAGTTTAAATTATTTGTATTTTAATTCCATTAAAATGCTAAAGGCAAAAATGCATGAAAATTAAAAAGTTTTCAGTCATCCATTCATTCAATCAAAATTAAATTTAAAAACAGAAATATAATTTTAAGAAAGGACCAAATCTGACTTGTGTTACTTTATCTTTTACTTTAAACTCTACTTGTTAGTACTTTATGAAAAGATCAAAATGTGAATATCTATCAAAAATCTGAAAATTTCAATCAGACACTCCTGAAAGACAGGAGTGTATGAAACAGTCAAGACTTGTGCATAAAACAACATATCTCTTTGATAGTAATAAGCTGTTCTTTATGTTTAGATGTTTTTATGCCATTCATAGGTTAAAGCAGTTATGCCATAAGAGATTCTTTATCTGTCAAGGATCAATGATCCAATCACAGACTGGTTTATCGCTGATTTATATCAGTGTGATGTCTCAATAAACCAGCAAAAGGTTTGTGTGGTTCTAATCACCTCATCACAACAGTAAGGTTTTGAGTGTGCATCTGCTGTAAATTTAGATTTTGTTGTCAGAGATTTAACTTATTTGGATTGTTTCCAGGTCAGACATGAGCAGCAAATCTGATATTGCTGACGCAGTACGATGCAGAGCTTACACGATCCAGTTAAACCAATAAAACGCTAAACTGTAATTAAAACCCACTCATCATGTCTCGATTTGCAGAAGAATTGATTTATTGGTGTGACTCAAACTAATTACATGTAATAACGCAAAGTAAAATGAATGCACGTCCTAAATAAATGTATGAAAAATGACACCAGAATTGTGACGCTTTAAATAAATACATCCACAAAAGCAGAACAGATTGATAAACCAAAATGTCTGATCAATCATTTAATAAGCAGTAAAATGGCAAAATGAGAAATGGGAACTTTTTACTATTAATGACAACATATCAATCAGTACTTCTTGTATAGGTTAATATCCTCACTAATTGCACCGCAGTGGCTGATAAATGAAGACAGTCAGATGAGAATATAACAGCAAGAAGGCATGTTGCATCTTTATGAATTCTTCTTTTAAGAAATTTAAATGAGAAAATTTTGACACTTTCAATATGGAAATATCAAAATATTTATATTTGGCTAAATAATAAAAATACCTTTAAAAGAAGAATATTCTGATAGAGTTGCTTGTTTTTTGCTAACTCACCGACCTTGTCATTCAACTAAAGAGAGAGAAAATTAAAAAAAAGAAAAAGTACAGCTAAGTCAAAAATTATACACATGCCAGGCATATTTAGATTTAAAGTAATAATCAAAGACTTTGGAGACAATCATTAAAATACAGTCAGAGTTGAATTGGTGCAATCCCCATAAGGATTATTCCTCTGATTTTGAAGAAAGATTTATGTTATTTTTTACATTTCTGACAAAACGGAAACGCCTTTGACATGTTTAATTATCATTTGAGACACAGCTTTCATTTCAGAATAAACATCAAATCAACCCATATTAACACCAATAATTGATTTTTTTTTTCTGATTACACATTTACGCAGCTCACTTTGTTCAATAAAAATATCTCCATAGCAAAGTTCTGTTTTCATATCACCTGCCAAAGGCATCTTCAGGAATTAATCACATTATGATACTACGATTAACTGCTAGTTGCAATTAGCCTCTAAATATAGCAAAGCCAACTGGCGGTAGATTAAACATTTTTCACATTTCTTGATGAAAACTAGGTAATGGGAGGAGGGTTTTCTGCTGATTACTCTGCGGATTACTCTGTCGTCATCTGTGAATCAGTAGGGTTTATTCTGGAGCTAAGTCTGTGATAAACTATACATTAGTGGAGGGAGTCAGTAAAACAGAAAGTTCTCTCAGTACCAAGGCATGGATGTGGCAGGAATGCAAAACAGTGGAGCATTTTGTACCATTTCAAACTCTCCCAGATAAGATTTATTACTTTTATTTGCTTTGAAATAGAGATGTACTGATCTGAAGTTTTGTGGCCAAGTTTTAGTCATTTTTCTTGTTGAGCTGTTTTACAAATATGGAATCTGAGCCAAATATTCTCGTTAAGAGCTATAAACACAAATAAAATGAGATTTTTTTAAATTTCTACTTAAACTTAAAATGCACCATTAAGACATTGCGGTAAAATACAACTATTTTCTCAAGAACAGTCTAACATTAAAAAGGCTCCGTCTCTCTGAACCAGTTCAACTCTATAAATACAGGGAAATCCTGCAGGCTATTCAACAGAGGCATCTGTACAAATAAAACCCAAGTAAAAAGAACAACACATTCCTTTTATAAGACAGAACGTAGCTTATTTTTATGTTTTTATTTTACTTTTGCATATATCACACAGCACATTTCTTTGCATCATGTCACAAGACATTTTTTTTTGTAATGAATCTACTTGTGTCCAATTTAGTATTTGAGAAATAAAACTTCAAATTACTGTAATGAGTTTGATTGTCAAGTCATTATTTCAATTATTGCAATACACTTTTCTGTTGTAAACTAGCATTAATTATTTACACGAGGGGCAGAGGCAGCATCACACCCTGTTTCATTTTTAAATGTTAAATGATTTATGTTTTGACTGAGTAGTCTTTTTACCAAATACTTTTTACTCTTAAGTAATTTTTTGAATGGATACTTTTTATTGGTAGCAGAGAGAGCCAAGTTCTTTTAAACAGATTTCTAAATGTGAAGATGGATACCTTTGCTCTGACAGCAACCGGTAGTTCGTTGCGCCTCTGAATGAAAATGGATAGGCGCGTGTGAAACTCTCTGTTTATAGTCAGTAGTAAAAAAGACGGGTGTTCTGCTAGGTGTAGCATTGAATATCAAAGCTGTGAGCTGATGCTTGCAGATGTGTCTGATCAAAGCACTTTTCCTCTCCTGTCAACTCACTCAAAGTGACTTGAAGTTTGCATTTTAAAATACAGCAAGGCATACCTGCAGTTTCTTCTTGGTGGATGGAGATTTTATGCATCATGATGCTGACATTGAATCTAACTGTTAGTCTGGTCTAAAACTGTGATGTATTACAAGACATTGTTTTTAAGGGTTCAAGAGGTTAATTGACATTTTGGGAAATTAGATACAGCTATTAAAAAATATTTTTGAACAAACTCTAGATTCTTCTTGAAGAAGTAATAGCAAAAATCAAGTTTTCCATCATGGACTGCGGCTACCCTCTGTATGTGTTGTGCATTTAAGCCAGAGAGACACACAGGATGATGTACTCAGCAAAATATTTAAACTTTTTGCCATTTGATCACATTACAACACAAACTTCAATGTGTGTTCTTTTGTGTCGGGCCAATACAAAGTAGCATTTAGTGAATATTAAATTGTTAAAGAACAATTGCAGGTAAAAATAAACTGAACATTTGTCAAAATATTACTGAAATCTAGATGTGACTCCTACTGACAAAAAAGTACTTTTACAAAGACTTTGATTAACCCTTCTAGTCTGAATGTGTCGGAGATATCGCAGCCAAATTCCAACTGTTTCTGAAAGGGGAGACTTTGCACTTTCCAGCCAATTTCAGGTTATTACGGTTTCACTCCCACCGTAGCAGGGAGTGAAATTAATCTGACAGGCACTCTTTTAATAGACAGTAAATTGTGAAAATAACTGCTAGATACTGAAAATTCAATTTGTTATGGATAAATGGACAATATATATTTACTCTCAGCACATTTAAAGAACTTTGTACAGTTAAAATAAGCAAAAATATCCAGGTGGAGATTTGAAACTTAGGACTCAAAGGTTTAGGGAGGGAGTTTAAAAAATAGACCTTAAACTAGAAAACAATGAACAAAATCTAAATTGTTCTTCTTGATCAGAGGTTGCATCACAGCATGCTTGGCAGCAGAAGGCAGACAGCCAGACATAAGAACGTGTTAATTAAGTAAATCTTACATGGCCCAATGTTATTCCTAATACCCTTAAAACCTTGTGATGGAATTCTGTTGATGGGAAACACAAAATGAGACTTATTTCAATTACAAAGAAGACAGTAAGGGATCTGGGACCAGAGTGGATAGAAAAGACTTGATGGTGGTAATTTTCTCTCTAAAGAAGATAAAACGTCATTCACAGAGTCTGGGTGAAGGTTTGCTAACAGCAGAATTATATGGATTAATCAAGCCGTTGAGAGTTTCACATAGAGATTAAGATTAAGCATTTCTAACTGCATACTTTCTGTATGTTCTTTAGAGGGACATATACTTCATCTAGCAAAAACAAGCAAGATTTCAGGACCTGAACTCCATCTCTGATATTCACAGTTCACATATTGTGTTTAATTAAACAGAGATGGTGAGAGTGTGAAGGTGTTTGTTTGATCATGTTGTCTAAATAATAATGGGAATAAAGAATCAGCCTTCTACTTTTTGAAAGTGATTGTGATGAAAAATGCTTCACGAGATGCTTTCCACACACAATTTCTGAAAAGTAATAAATAAAATAAAACCAGAAACTGTAAAACAAACATATGTGAACGAAACTCTTGAAACTTTCAACATATTTAGAAACATGTCTGACAAAAATAAACCGACAAGAGGAACAAGATGAACATGAAGTTTGTCATCACAGCAGCTCTTTACTCAACTTAAAATCTTAAATTCTGACATGTGAATCAAGTCATTTTAATGTGTATGAAATGAACTTGCTGTTTTTAGTGTGAACAATATGCAGTGACTATACTGCCTTAATTTTTGTTACACACAAAGGAATAATAAGTGGCTAAATAAACACTGTTGGTTGTTTGTAGATGACTTAAAACAAACCTAAAAGACATAATTGGTTTTGACATGTGGCAGCCACCTTCCCCTATGAAGAACCATATGTTCAACCGCTCTTCATAAAATGTGTCTACTAATACATACCTTTGTATTTCTCTTTCTTCTGCAATTTACGTTGGCATCTTCCAATGTTACGAGTGCTGCTTTTCTACTTCGTCAGGGAGTGGTGGAGTGGCAGTTTGGATAAGGCAATTCTGGAACACAAAATAAAAACCCTTCTTAGCATAAAATATTTCCACAAATATCAGCAAAAATCCTGCTGATGACAACTTTCTGAGCTCGCATGCATCAATAAACAGGGGCAATGGTGCAAAGAAAAGTTGACCAAACTTCCTCCATAATGATTTGAGAGATTGATAAAGTCACACAGCAAATAACTTGAAGTCGTTGCTGCCAAAAAGGTGATTTTTCCAGCTATTAAATATATGTATGAAATGCATCAGCATTATTATTAACATATGTCTATATTAATAGATGCACGCAAACTTGTTGGCACTGAGATCGTAGAAACAGAAGGCTCATTTTATGTCTGGAAAACCTTTTTTACTTTCTGATCCTTTTCCTGCCTAGAGGAGAAATGAGCATCTGTGTGACACAAAAAACAATCAAGACCAAAAAAAACCAACTAATGCTCCAGTGACATTTATAATAAAGGGATTAATAGGAGAACTAATAATTGAACTGAACTGAGTTCAGTGATTCAAAATAAATATATTGAAATTAAAGACTGGATTGAAAACGATAATTTTTAGAATACCCTTCAGCAGGTTTGCCAACAATTTTGTTTGTGTTTTTAAAAGTAAAAGACAACAAAAATGTTGAACAGTACTTTCAACCAGAGTGGTAAGAAAAGTGTCAAAGTAATCTAACTCTTGTCTGTAGACACCAGTAGCTACAAGTAAAGTCAGCAGGGTAATTACACAGCTGATAAATGTTACATCCCATTGCCAGTACAACCCTCATCTTCCAGAAATCTTTACCATTATTTGATTTATATCAAAGTACTCTTCTAAAAAACCTTAACAGCTCTCTGACTGAGAGAGTAACTTGCATTTCGAAGCATATAGTACCATTTCATAGCACAAACAAGAATCTTTAAGAAGCTCCGACTCTTTCCAACACGCCACTTTCCGCACATCACCACAACAATGATTCTCATTATGCTGTTAATCCTTCTCAGGAGCGCTAGACTGAGAAGCACTTCGTATGATGAGCTCAGCAGATGTGCAACTCCACCAGATGTTTTGTAATTGCTCCTGCTGCTGCTAGTCTGGAGTAGCTGATTGGGGAACAGGTAGGGTGCTCTTTAAGGTGAGAACTTGGTTATGGACTGAAGCTACAAGGAGGAGCTTTGGGTGAATAGGTGCCGCATTGTATGAGCAGGCGTTTAGGCATTCCTGATGGCAGTCATGGGAGATTCAAAGATTTATCAAAAATTAATGAAAAAAATCTAAGCAACACTTTGGGTACATGTTTGATGAGAGAATAACATTTTGGCGTGACATAGAGCTCAAAAAAGTATATTTTGCATAATATTCCCTTTTAACCTATGTCTGCAGGTTTGGACTACCAGCAATACAAAGATGTGTGCATCAAAACAGACACACACATACACACACACCCACACACACACACACACCGTACAGACCATGACAGAGTTTCACTTCACTGTTCTGGGTCACTGATGGGTCTTGCTTACAATGAACTCACAATGTGTGCGTGTTTGTGTGTGTGTTGTGTTGTGTTGTACAGTATCTTTTGAGAAAAGTATTTTCAAGGTAATAATTTAATTAATTATTGCAGCAATGACTGCAGTTCAGTACATTCTGGTTAATTTACTATTTCATCGTGTCATTGCCAACCACTTTGGTCTTGTACCAGTTCTGTTACTTTTCTTCAGATAGTTTATCCTATCCCCTGGGGAAACTTTAGACACTCTGACTCATAACTGCAATTCTGGTGATAATTGTCAAAGATGTTTGCAAATTATAGGTTTTGCAGCAAAAGCTTGTCTCACTAAACTTCCACATTGTCATGTGCTAAACCTGTACTATTTCTAGATACGGATTAATTCATCAAACCGATTTGCATCTGTCAGACTGACATGTTTGTAAAATATTTTTTGTGATGCCATTCTTGTATTTGTGTGTAAAGAGTGTGAGCAGTGACTTTCTCTAAAATGTTTTATTGTGTAAGATGTGCAGAGTACCTTACAGTTGTTATTTAAAGCAATTTTGGGACAAGGTCTTTGTTTTATTGTTTTATATGAATTTTATTTTAGCAGATACATCTCCGTCACCAAACCTTCATTTAGTCAGTGTGTTTATTGATACTGACTAAAGGATTTGCAATGCCTCCAATTCTCCAAAGTCATGTTTTCATTTCAACTCTTTGTCATCTTTGTTGTCTTCACTTTTGTTTTCCATTTCTATTTAATAAAATAACAGTTCCTCTCTGAGGTGAACTTCAGAGAGTTCATCTCTCTGAAGCATGTCAGACTGAAACACCATACTACGTTAAAGTGTTTAACTGAAAAGATGAAGAAAAAAAACTTAAATCAGGCATTTCATATTGTTACAGCCCTGGGTCTTAAGGGCTGGGCTGCAGGTGTTGCTTTTGTCTGTCTTTGTGCTCTTCCCCTTTGCAGGTGTTTCTGACCCGTTGATTTGGAGCGCAGAGTATTTGAACCTGGCCGTCTCCATCTTCTGGGTCGCCTTCGTCCACTCTGCCACTTGACGCTTGTGGTGCTCTGCTGTCGGCCTCAGCTCCCTTCCTTTTGCACATTTGCGTTTGTCTTTGTTTTTGCACTTCAACACTTCCATATGCACTCATGCAACACAACCAAGCATTTGCATTACACCACTGATACTGACATCCACAATCCATTGTTGTTTTTATTAAATATTCCTTTTTATGCACTTTAACCACTGCATGGTCTCCTGTTTGGTTATGACTTTGAGCCAGTCGTAACAATTGGGGGCTCGTTCCATCGGTTCTGTGAGTTATGTTTGGTAAGTTGGCTTTCCTTACCGTTTTGACTGAATTACGTTGCTGTTTGAGCGCTTGTTTCGCACTAGATTTCTGTCTCGTTAGCGATACGCTGGGATGTTATTTCCATGCGATTAATTGGTGATGGGGGAAGCCTGAGACATAATTGTCCTTATTTGGACTTGTGCACTCTTGGGGGATATGCAGGTGGCTTGGATATCGTGTGGTGCATTGTTTGTGATGTTGGAGCGGGATGCTTGTTCCATGGCTTTGATTTTAGCGATATAGGTAAGTGCCAAGTTTTTAATGTGCACTAATAAAACGTTTTTGGGCAGGTGTCCCCTTGCAGGTTTGAGCTGCGTTTCCCAACAGGGGTTTCGCGTTATTTACTAGTGTGAAGGTACGGCGGGTAGAGCTTCCCTATCCCCTTCATCGGTTCGGGAGCATTCCATGGCTTCGAGGGGGTGACAGCCTGCTGGTTGCCTTTATCGTGCCACTGGTTTCTAAATGCATAAAAACCCATCGCCTCACAAAGACTAGGGTTGAGTTTGTAAGCTTCTTGGCTAGGCAGTTAGCGGGGACACAATGCAGGTGGTCAATTTTGGAGGTTTTTTTGTGCATTAGATTGTCACTTGTCTGTCGTTATAAACCATGGATCAGGTTGAGGTTTTTAATGGTTAAACAATGTCTTGGAGATGTGTGTTAAGAGCAGTTATAAAGATGGCAGAGCATTATGATGTTCACTTGCGTATCACATAGGAGTGTGATGGGCACTTTTAGAAATTTTAAATTTGTGTTTAAGCTTTGTCTAAACTTGTCTCCCTCTTTAATGATTAATTTAAAATGTCTTTCTGTGTCACTGGCATTTAAGCTTAGATATTTCAAAATATACTTGGCTCTGCTTTCAACAACAGTAATAATTAAATACTACAATATAATTATAGTTGCTTTTTACAATTTTTCCTAGAATGTTTCAGAATTCTTTAAAAATAAATCCTAAAATAAAATATGACATGCATTTTATTAACATTATACAAAAATATCAGTAAAGACATTAAAATTCTGAACATTATCATGCAGCTGTAAGGAACAAAAGTCTGGTTTTATGGCACTAGATTGTGCTTGCAGACATAGTGTCATCAGGGGGTGCAGATGGCTGATGAAGCTCTTTCAGCATAGAAGGGCAATTCTCCTGCATTTCTCCAACAGCCTTGAGCTGTGGCTGAGCAGGGAGCAGAGAGGCTCCAGCCGCTCCCCTCACATCGCCAAGTGCTCTCTGATCCTTCCTCCCCGGACACTGGAACCGTCCACTGGGTGACAGGTGATCTGCACTGTAAACTGCATCTGAGCCTAACAAATATGCCAGTTCACATGCTGCAGTCTTTGTACTACAAATCCTTATCACAGATACAAAGGAACGAGAACATGTAAAATAAACTCATTTCAAAAATTATGATGAGCCTAAATGAGGAGGAGCACTTTAAAATGATTTTTTTTTCTTTGGATGTTTTGTGATTGATTACATATAAAGGGAAACCCACTGGTTTCAGATATCCAAACACAAACTCTCAAGACCCTACAGAGACTTTAATGTCACAGTGTTCTCCTAATCCAGTTTCAAAGAAGGCCTATTTCCCTTTTCCTACTCTTTTGTTAACAAGCAACACTGTGCAAACCCAAATCAAGATGTCTGTTTTTCAATCACAAAACATATATGTCAGTAAAGATTGGATCTTGTTTAAGTTTACAGTGTGCTGGCTTATTTAGTCTACAGTATTCCCACTGATATACAGATGACTCTATGCTTGAATATTTTGCATGCCACTCCTGCTGATGTATGTGTGAAGTTCACCCAAAGAAAGTGATGTTTTTTAGAAATATCAAGACTGGTGAAGATGGATGTTTCTACAAAGGTCAAGCAAAGCACAAAGAATGAGAGTGGGACAAATGAGCTGAGTGAAAGATGACGGAACATGAGACTGTGGTGGGAAAATAGAGGGAAAAATGTCAAAAACAAAAGTAAAAAAGAGAAGAACGTAAATATATTAAAAAAAGAAGGAAACCTTAAGAAATATACAGACTAAAGTCATGACAAAAAAGTAAAAAAATTATATTTATTTGTTGTAAAACTAAAGCTCAGGTTGTAAGGTACTTTGATTAATATTACTTGTAAATGAACAACAGTTGTTGAAAGCAGTGATGTGGTAATTTATGTGCTTAAACTCCAAAAAGGATGCACTGATATTGAAAACCCAAAAGCAAAAGTCTCAGAAAATTAGAATATAATTGTTAAGATCAAATAAAAAGGATATTTTAAACAGAAATGTCAGGCTTTTAAAACATTTGTTACTTTCTTATGCACTAAATACTTGCTCCTTTTGCATGAATTACTGTATCAGTGTGGCGTAGCATAGATACAGTATGGGGCCTTAAGGGCTTTATCAAGTCCTTAAGGCCCCAAAGTGCTTCAGACTACATTCAGTCATTCACACACTAATAGTATGACACAACTTGGCTGCTAATTTCAATATGCATTCTTTTAGAGACAGATGTTTATTGTTTGTGTCAATACCAATTCATGCTCAACAGCAAGTCACAAATCCTTTTGGGAGTTGTTGAAAAATTTTATCTCTAGCCATATTTAGGCATGGCCACTGGTCTAAAATGTAAACAAAAAATATGTGTCCCTTCTTACAAAAACTTTCTAGAACTTATCCAGAGTACTACAAAGACCAAATGTCTTCTTAGTGACCCATAATAGCAGCATAACACAGTGGTTCAAGCTTTTTCACAGTGTGAATGTACAACAGTGAGATGCAGCTGAATAACTGTGCAAGGACCTCAGCTCCTGCTCTTTTATAAACGTAAAAACCTTAGCCTATTGTGCACTCACACAGATGCAGATAAATGCTGGTCTGCTGCTTGCTTCTTTTCCATGTCCTTTTTATCACAACTTTTATTTGGTTCTTCCAGAAATTCCTTAAAGTCCTTTCGGTTATCCTTCTTCCTCTGTGTCCGAGTTGGTTTATGTGTTTTCTATGCGTCATTTTTTTCTCACTCTTTTTCCATTCTGAATATTTTTTCCACACTTGTTGACAGTTCACTAGAGCGTGTCACTGGCCACAGAAACTCACCAAAAATAAAATAAATGCTTGTGCAAAGACACACATTAGAGAGGTTGAATGCATGACTATCACTTTCACCTCCTTGTCATTGCCTCTGCCAAAGTGTGTGTGCATGGGAGCATTGGTGGGGGTGCAATATCATCAGTAGTTTTGGAGGGCAGCTCATTTAAGATAGTGATTTTATCATTATGTAAATTACATCAGGAGAGCAGCCTCCTCTGTTGTGATTGGCTGCTGTTACAACATCTATGTGTGAGTGCGTTTGTGTGTGTGTGAGTGTGGGTTCCAAATGAGCCAATCAACAATGATTGTTTCCTGTGTGTCTGTGTCTCATCTTGTCCTCTGAGAGGTGATGTCAAAGTCTCTGTTAATTTGATGCTTCCTCCATCTCTTTCCAGCTATCTGCGCGTGTGTGCATGTGTGTTTAACCCAAACCCTTTTCTCAAACATTTCTGTCAGACCATTCTCTCCAAATATGAGAAATCACATTCACCTCTGTCAGAAATCCCCCTCTTTAAAATCTTTGTGTCCAGAAACAAATCCAAATGGCCTTGTTAATTTGTAGGCCCATTTAAATCTGCTGCAGGCTAATTAACATTTGCCAGTTGTAAACATCTTTCAACTACTTATTATCATTATCATCATCATTATTGTTTTTATTAAATCTTCATTTCAAAATTAAATGCTTTACACATCATTGGCAGCCTGCTCAACATCAGTGATGCACAAATAGTTGCTTATGAGAAAAGCCGATAATGGCTGCAGAGCAGCTCCCCAAAATTGACCATAATGGCTGAGAATGTGAGTGTGACTGCAGTTGGGCCACCTTTAGAAAAGCAAGGCAATAGATTCACTGGAGTTGACTTTAGTCAGGGAGTTTGAACGTCCTGATTTTCGTTTAATTTCTTCAGTTCAGCATCGTTCAAACAGATGCATATTGTTGTCCTGTCTGTTTTCAGCAGATTTGAATCTGAAGTGATGAAGTTGCATCCTGAAATTTCTCAAAAATACAAGAGGAATTTAGTCCTGCAATAAAAAAACTTGTCTGAATATCAAGCATGTTAAATGTAACTTTTATTTAAAAAGTATGTTTTTTACAAATGTGTTGAAACTGTCACAAAGCTGTGGTTCCACTGACCACATAATGGTGCAAATATCAAATATGATTATAAATTTGTTTAGTGGAAACAGACCAACTTTGAATAAACTCACATTTCTATATAAAAAACATTTGCAACAGGATGAAGTGGTTTATCAACTATCAAAATTAGTATATTTTTAAAAACTGCAATGGAAGCACTCTTTTTCTTATGATTGAATGAATCAGTTTAGCGGCGGTGACCCCAAATGGTAATTGGCAGCTGCGGAAATAAAATTATTTGTAGGAAAACCTTTTTATGTTACAGCAAATATGTTGTGTTTTATGTATGAACATGTGAGGACAATACGAAAATACACTTATTTGTATGCATTAGCATATTTCCAAAATATAAAGTGTTTTTTATTTTTTGTGACTGAAAAAAAAGTTGTGCATTTATTTAACAATAATGTGTAAATATATTAACTAATGTCGGATCATTTTTATTGAAATTTGTTGGGGTAAAATTATTAGATTATTACTTCCTACTTCTCCATCTTGGACATAATTTTGAGTTGTCAAAGATAAATAGTAATTATTTAATAGGTCATGTTTTAAATCTGAGGTTAATACAAGACTTTCTTTTGTTCTCCCTCTATATAAACCATTGAGAATCCTTCATTTAAAGATAATTAATTTATCTATGGGAGACCTGGACCTGCTTCTAAGTGAACTACAGACCAATCTGAACAGCTGTTTGTGCCGATATCTCTCCGTCAGCCAAGCCGAGAGACAGCAGCACACCTGCAGAGACCCAGTGGGTTCTGTGGCTGGTGGAACAGCTTGAATTCGGACCAAATTGCGCTTTTGCTGATGGTTCAAGACGGGTCCTAAATCTTGGTCATCCCTATTTTTTCTTTTTTTTTTTAACCTTTTCAGATCTGCGATTACAAGATGTAAAACTATTTTTGTTTGTCTCCAAGAGACTGACAGACTATTGATAAATATGAGATCTGATTTAGGTCTCTTTTCTTTTCAGTCTCAATTAAAATTTCTCTGTTAATAATAATGTAATTTAATTAATGGTTTATTTTTGTTTGTAATATGTCTTAATGCAAATAAATAGATGTATTGCAAATAGAAATAATTCAGTTTAAAGTCCAAGAACTCATCCTTCAAAATGATTATTGATAGATTATAAAACTTATTTGTGATTAGTAAAATAATTTATCATAATAGGACGTAACCACAGAATTTCTCAAATGTGGAAATAGTAAATTACCTTTTGGAATGAGGTTTAACAAGCTTGATTGTTTGTCCTGTGTGAACCCTGTCTTTAGTATCCTTATTGTGTTCTTTTTTTATTTCAATAACAGTCATTAGTACCTTAGAACATCAGACTTTCTGTGTGCATCAGATGAGAAAAATCTCTAACATCCTGATCATAAAATATAATTTATGCCAATATTTGATTATAAGGGAAAGTCCAAAACTGATCCAAGACAGCTGTGATGATGAATGCCAAAAAAAACAACTTTATGACAAAGAGAAATGATTACCAGTCGTTACTGCAGGCGTTACACTGTAAATGCCAAATTCAACAGTTAAAGAGATTTGCTTAAAAAAAGCAAGAAGAATAAAAGGAGAAACATAAAGATAATCTATTTAATCTATTTAAAATGTAGCAGTGTCTTCAAATAAAATTTTAGACACTTGGACTTTCTCTCTCCATCCATTCTTCTTCCTCTTTTCATTTTTCTTTGATACTTCGATTTTTTTTTTAATTAATTTATTTTTTTTACGTTATGTATTGATTTGGCAGATCACGCCTTTTGTAATGAGTCTGACCTGGAAAGGTGAAGTGCCTTTCTGTGCCCAGGTCTAAACATCAACTCGAATTCTGGATTATTATGGAACGTAAGGCAGGTGACTGGTTAGAGCAGAGAAGAACTGAACAGAAGTCTGCTGTCTATGCAAGAAAAATGGATTTCAGATGAAAAGCCCAGACCAAAGAGAGGAAATGACTGAGAAAGACACCTTATCCAGAACTACCATTAAACCACCTATGATGAGAGAAATGATTTTAGAGTCACTGCTTAGTCTCCCCCAGCGAGCACAGCGGCTCATTTTACACTCTCTTGTCAGACAAACTCACCATTGATCTTTCTATTATTTATTTCCCATGAGTATTTTATTTGTACAACCTCTCTGTTGTACGATATATAAGAAATGTGTACAGCCTCCACGTCTCCATCTCAGCCTCCCTGCTTACTGCTACTGGCAGTCAAAGTCTATAGACATGAAACGGATTAGTCCGAGGAGAGAAAAAAAGAAGGACCTTTAGACTTAAGCGTGGTGCGCGGATCCTCTCAGTGACCAGCTTGCTTCATGCTGGCTAAGAGTTCGTGTGGGGAGGAAAAAATGCATTCATCCAGCCATTTTCTATACCCGATTAATTCCCTTCAGGGTCACAATGGGCTGGCAGCACAGGGGGAGAAACATGCAAACTCCACCCAGAAATTAAACGTGGCCGAATAAAGTAGTCTGGATTTTTAAATTGGAATACTCTATTTTTTACAGATTAAATTTCCTGCAAAAAGTTTAAATTATGAAGAATTAGCACAATCACTTACTCTTGTTACCATTTAATTTTTTATTTTAACTCCTGTGTTTTGGACACTCAGCGCCTTTTCCATTTTCCCTGCATCTGGAAATGGCAAACACTGACTGCAGCCCATTAATTAGCATGCATTGGAGACATTATGTTTCTTCTCAAAGACTTAGAGCTCAGACTGAGAAAATCTCATCCAGAATCATTCATGAGCCTCGGCATCAAGGTTACGCTAATAATGCAGTGCTAGGTTGCCATCCTGTGGAGTTTAGAGGAGGGAAATAACACCATAAAGCATGTGTTAATGGAGAACTACATGAAAACATTGATTTAGAAATGTGATCCTATCTAATGTCCATGCAGGTGCAGAAAGCAACACAGTACTCTGTGCATCTAAACCTGCTGCATGATAGAAATGTCACAGATAAAGATCCCGCAGAAGTAATGGTTTAATCAAGTTAAATATTTTAAGTGGAATACCCAAGGAGGCTGACGGATTTCAGAAATCTCAATTTAATCGAAAGAAAAGTATTTCTCATCCAAAAACAAACATCTATAGTCACTTTCAGCTGTAAATTGTATCCAGGTTTACATTGCTGAAGTTCTAAGAAATCTGTCCCTGAGATGTTTTTTTTTTCACATTAACTAATCCATTTCAGAAGAGGGGAACAAAACTCAGTGTGAAAGAAAGCAATATTTCAGCTGTAAATTGTATCCAGGTTTACATTGCTGAAGTTCTAAGAAATCTGTCCCTGAGATGTTTTTTTTTTCACATTAACTAATCCATTTCAGAAGAGGGGAACAAAACTCAGTGTGAAAGAAAGCAATATTTTAAAAAATGAAAAAATGCCTGGCTTTTCAGAGAGAACAAACCTTGTTATAGCCAATCATGCAAAGAGTTCTCCAAGTATTTTCAACAAATGCAGAACCTCATGTTGACAAAACCTTGGAATGATTATGATAAAAATCCGGACAGCAGAAAGATGCTGCTATAACATTTTAAATGCCACTGTTAATGTATTGGTGGGGCAATTAATTATAATGTAACTTACAGTGGATGCATAGAAAAAACATTAATATTAATAATGAATACATCTTTTTTCCTAAACTTTCAGTTAAAATGTATTTTAAATAATCCAAATGAGCAAAGAACTGAAAAAGTGAATAATTTTCTTTTATGACTATCAGAGCAGTGACTTCTAATTTTGACACCTTAAAATTATCTTAAATTTTGAAGCCAAGGTTTCTACAGAAACACAAAGGAGAAAAGCAAAAATAAGTTTATCCTAAAATCTGGCCATGGTGGATTTTTGGGGGTGGATTTTATGGTTTTATTGTAAAATAATGTTTTTTTTTGGTTTTTTTTCACGGAATTGGAAGAAAAAATATATTTTAATGGCCGCTGCACATGGATAAAAATTAATCAGAATCAATTTTGCTCTTTTTTTTTTTTTTTTTTTTTGGACCACTGCTCCTAAATGTCTGGGTTTTTCCCAGACATTTAAGAGTTGCATGTACAACATTTCAATGACAAACTATTTTTAAGTCACGAAAGAGCTCAAAATGAAGGGATCCTGCGGGATATGTTCTGAAGATTCAGCTCTTATGGTGGGTTTTGTTGTTGAGCTGCAAAGTCTAGTTATTATCCAATACACTTGGAAAATGTGAGTGGAAAACTGCTCACCTCTCCTGTAGAGTCTAAATGTAATTCAAATTGTCTTAGTAGAACATGGCAGCTTTCTGCGTAATGCTGATACCGACGTACTCAAATTCGCTGTGGGTTTTAAAATTTTAGGTATCAGCTGAAAGTGCAGAACGAAGCCTGTAAATATTTAGCTTTGAATGTATTTGGCTGGGTGGCCAGTTTTGCCTGATTTAGCACAACACTGATTAGAGCTCCTAATTCTTTCCCTTCCTTCTCTGCTGCTCACGCAGGTTTAATTGTGAAGAAACCCTCCACCAAGTGCCTTTTACTGCACTTGAGCTGCCATTGACTGTATTAAGAATGCCAGCAGAAAGAAATTCAAAAGCAGGTGTTATTCTACTTCTAACCTTTGAAAAGTCAAGAGGCATCAACATCGCTGCTTTTCTTCCACTCTCATAACATCACTCACTGAGACAAATATGGAAGAAATTAAAATCATGTCTTTTCATAATGAACGAGTACCGTTAGTGCACCATCAGGATAATGTTTGCAGATCAAACAATGACACCAAAGTATGTGTGTTATGTCATTTTGATTGAAAGGTGACACAGAAGTGGATTCTCATAATCTAAGTCTCACGTTAAACTACTACCACTTCTCTTTGCTGGTGTAACTAGAGCCAGCAGGCTGATATTAACTATTAAGATCTAAAATAAAAAGTATTGTAAAAAATCTCCAAAAGAATAAAAGGATTTTTCAGTGCTATATTTACCATTTATATTTATTAGATATTTTGCTGCGCTATTGATTTAGAAAAAATAAATTAAAATACATAGGAGCAAAAAAGGAAACATCTTTAGCATTTATTAACAGACATCTGTAGGTTTGTC
Organism: Brachyrhaphis roseni; assembly: GCA_903066815.1. Lineage (NCBI taxonomy): Eukaryota > Metazoa > Chordata > Actinopteri > Cyprinodontiformes > Poeciliidae > Brachyrhaphis > Brachyrhaphis roseni. The sequence goes on from CAEFZY010046233.1 coordinate 45,115, forward strand.
TTATTAACCTGAAACAGACCTGAATTACAGAATTTAAATGTTCCTAGATTTCTGTCTTACCTTTTGATCAATGATAATAATTAGCTATACAAAACTTTTTTTTTCTACAACCTTCCGATGCTACATGCCAATAAAGAACCGTCTCTCAAATAAAGACCATCAAAAATCAACCACATTTTCGCCTGTCCTTAAAAAATCAAAAAAAATGTGAGGTCCAGTATTTCTACCATGACATGTTTGTGTTGAGACCATCTAAGACATGTTACTGTCCTATCAAAGCTCAAACTTTTCCAAAAATGGCTTTGGTTAAAGCTTAATTAGGTTTTAAATCAATGTGTTTTAGTGGAACCTTTTAACTGCACTTGATTTCCTGGCACCTAGTGGCCCATTGTGTTTATAAATCACAGGCTTTGCTTTGTATTAACATCAAAACTGTCAGTCTCCTCTAAAATCAAGCTGTTTCTCTGTGTGCCATATGGACTTGTACTGTGTTTTATTGAAAATGTTGGCAGGAATTATTGTCAAAGAAAGCAGAGCTCTTCTTAACAATTGCTTGCTATTTGAGCCACATCAAAAACAGAACTGTTTTCAGTCATCTATTTATTGCCAAGCTGCCACTTTGGGACTGGAGTAATTGTCTATTTATCAGTGTAGCATGCTTTTTAGTGAACAACATAAAAGCAGTCCATTTCTTCTTTTCCAAAATCCAAGAAGTTTTAATGACACCTTTCTTGGTTTGGCGGCATAAAGCCATGTTGAGATACTGTGTAATTACCAAAAGTAGCTTCTGAGTCCAGGGGCATGATTCTCAGCCAGGCTTGCAGGCACCTCTCTGGGCACTGTATGCCATATCCCAAAAGCTTCTCATTTCAGATTCACATCAAAGCCACCAATCCCTGCGCCGCCTAAAAAGAAACTGCCACTGTGGTGAGTTTGAATTAGCTATGGCTCAAAAGAAGACATCAACACGTGTTAACCACTGAGTATATATTTGAACTAGATCAAACACATTTCTGTGTTTGGCATTGTCCATCAGAAGTGAACAAGGGGCTTGGTAGCCATTAGGGGAGCTTGGATCATTATACTCTGTCCATTTAAATCATAGCTGAACGTCTCTTTTTTCACCCAATGTGAACAAAAAAAAAACACTTTCTGTTTTTAACTTACCCTTTTTAATTTTTTTTTTGTGTCAATACATGCAATGATTTGAGGAACAAATGTATTAACGGTAGCTGATTCAAAGCTGCTTCCATAAATTTATCTAAAATATGAAATGAGTTCCTTTATTCAATGACTGCTGTCTTAAGATGAAAAACGGGGCAGAGTACTGAAATCTTAATCCAAGTGGGTTAAAATTCTGAAAACCAATTTATATGTTTAAATAATGACATAAAGGGTTCAGGTTTAAGCCGTTACCATAAGCCTTTACACTCTCTCTCTCTCTCCCCTCCCTCACTTTCTGCGTCTCTCTTGACTTATTAGTCAGTTTTGTTACTTTAACAGTAAAGCAATTTACAAAAGTATTTACTTGTGCCCATAATGTTCCAGGTAAATTGAAAGCTTTTTCCTGTTTTCATAAGTTGTTATTTTAATCTTCTTTTTTTTTTTTTGGCTTCATAAAGGATCACAAGGCAATTTTGTTTTGCTGTTTTCCCCTGCCATATTTAACACCTCCAATACCTTGGAGAAAACAGGGAAGGGGGAAAAAAAACACTCTAACAGACCCTGACGACTGCAAGAAAAGCTTTCAGTTTTATTTATTAGATGATTTCCATCATTGTTTTTCAGCGCAATGCTGGTGCCAAGGTGGCACTGATACATGTTCCAAGAGTAAGAAACAATATAAGTAAGTCAGAGGCAAATTATTATAAGAAATCACTGAAAAACCAACTACAATTCAGTAGCATGCTGTGTAAAAATTGAAATTTGCTGAGTAGACCAGCAACACTGACTCAGACACATTTCTACCTTTTTCGCTTTCAAGCTCTTTGTCATATTTTTGCCAACTCTCCAGTCAATGTTCATGTTTTTTTTTTTTAAGTTTCAATTCAGAACCAGAGGTATTGAAAAAAATATGTTGGTAGTGATTCAATGTCAGTAATGTCAAAAGGCCCTGAAGATAATTTTTGCTTATCTTACTGTTAACTCTCATTAAGGTTTTTCTAACCCGTCCAGTTAAATTTGGAAGAAGCAGACAGCGTGCTCTGATTCTGTTTACATTTGAAATGAATGAAAAACTAGGACTTTAAGACTATAAGTTCTTCACCTCATCAGACCCCATTTGGATCCATTTGCCAAATATAACCTGGATGAAACTTAGAACAGAGTCATGCCGATTTTTTTCCCCAAATGTTTCTTCTGCTCAATGAGAAAAGAGACGGGTGGGGGAGTTTGGGGAAAAAAAAAAGGAGAAAAATCTAGGTCACCATTTTTACTACAGTACCCATCCCCCCAACCCCAAAACACCCATCAACCCCCCCAGTCAGTGTTGCTGAGGAGCTTTACACCCCCTGCTGATATGTAAAGAGCAGCAATTCTGATTGGCCAAGTGAGTGGAACATTGTGCAGGTGTAGAGCTTTTGGGTATTGGAGGGATAGTCCTGCAAGGTTTTAATTGGAGGGAAAGCAGGAAGAGAGTGGGGGTGTGGTCAAAGAGGGGTGCAGAGCAAGGGTAACGCTCCTATCCTACCGAGTTACGATGGCACCCTGGAGAGAGCATTGGGGGAGCAGGATAGGTTTGCATATATGTTAAAACAGAAATAGAAACAAATCTGAATCTATCGCAAATTGTGTAGGAAGGAAAAACAGAACGATTGGGTGAGGAAAAAAACAAAAAGAGAGAGCTAAAAGGATGGAAGACAGAAAAAAAAGGGGTAAGGTGGCTAATCCTATCTATGGTAGCAGCAGGGGGTGTGCGTGTGCGTGTGTGTGAGAGAGAGAAAGAAAGTGTCTGTGTATTTGCATAAAGTGGATAGCCTACAATATAATTTTTTGAGCAGACCCACATGGAAAGAGTTCGGCACTCACATTTTGCCAAAAACATGCCCCCAAAGTCTTGCACTTTTGTCTCCAAAAGCGGCTCAACACAGTGTCCATGGCTCAACAGTGTAATTCATACAGAAAATGACAATTCTTGCACAGCAGCAGAGTGTTAAACGGATCCCTTGCCTTGGGGCCAAAACGTACACACAAACTAGAATGCTACTTTGTCCACAACACTGGATTTTGTTTGAATTATTCACCAGCAGCCAGACTTTTTGTGTACACACACAACAATGCAGACCAATCACTGTTCCATGGAAATCATGTAAAAGAGCATTTTTTGTAGAGTAGCTAAAGTCAGTTGTGTCAAGATGGATATTTTATGCATGGATAAGTTAAGAAGTCATGAACTGAGCTAAGTGGGGAGTAAGAAAGTACAAATTGTAGTGACACACTGTCATGGGTCTTTGTTATATCTAATATTTGTCAGGGACAGTGAAAGTGTGATGCTTTTTTTAAACTGATGTAATTTATTCCCTTGTAATTTATTCTGTTTTGTAGACCTTTGTCAAATGGTTCTTATTAACTTCAGGTCTGCTGCACTTTATGTTTCTATTATTCAAAACAAATAATGTTACCTTTAGGAATTCTTGAAAATAAATATAGCATTAGCACTTACATGTGTATAATCTACTATTGTTAGCCAAACTACTAGTGATCTTTAGTCCAATTCCCTCAAATTAATTGTGACAATGTATATTTACTATAATAGCTCCAATGTTCACAAGTTCTAACTTCTAACACACTCACAATGTTTTAGCTCTCAGTAGTTTTTAGATAATCAGTTACATAAAATCTATGGGACCCAAACTAAATTAATGAAGATCTTCTGCTTAAACCGATTGGATACTAAAGTTCATTATGTTGACCTTTTTCTAGTAAAGAACTTTTTTCATTTTCCAGAGTTTGAAGCGGACACTCCTGCTCCAGAAAAATACAATAATAGAGACATCCTTTTCTTGTAGGAGAAATTTTAATGCATCAGCAGCAAAGTGAGAGGCAAATTGAGAAAATGGTGCCACGGTAATGTTATTTTCTGAAGCTTTCTGTTGGAGGGAGAAAGCCACAACAGATCTAGCATTCCTGGTGAACTTTCCCAGCCTTTGCCTTTTAACTTTTGAGGATAGGGCCCAAATGAGCACACGTACACTTTTCCTTAATCTAAGTTACTTTTTATAACACCACAAAACTATTTAAGTATATTGTAAATTTCCCTTTACTAAATAGTCTCTTACTTTTTGCTGATTTTATAATTTTTTATGTTTTGCAACTGTTACAGGCTTACATTAACCTTTAACGTGCTGTTGGTAAATTATCCCACTGTTGGGTAATAAAGGATATTTTGATTTGATTCTATTAAACCACTCTTAATGTTCAGTCCCTGGATGATAACCAGTGTCAGTGTGATTAACTTGTAGAAATTCACCATCGGCTCCTTAGTTTCTCCTAATTGATTTGAAAGTGGTTCCACTGGCACCAGTTCACAAAATCCTGTGCCAGCTGCTTGTACTCTGTGTCATGGTCACCTGTGATGAGGTCATCTATGGCTCGCCTAAGACCTTAGAAATAAAGCAGCTTGGGGAGTGGACTCTGCGGTGTAGAGGGTGAAACCAGACTAAGACCTCACCTGTGGGTTGCCAGGAGGGTAGTCCTGTATCTACTGTGACAGGTTGTGGTTCGTTCCTAACAGCTCCAAATTATGCCCCAGAAATTCAGGCTGCATGGTGTTAAAAGCACTGGGGAAATCAAAGAACATGATTCTCATAGTGCTTTCAGGCGTGTGTATGAGCTTGGTGCAAGAGGTAGATAATGGCATCATCCGCCTCTAATCTCTCACTAGGGCGTGAAGATGGTTGAGGACCAGGATTTTCAGGGTCTTCATTAGAAGGAAGGTCAGTGCTACTGGTCTGTAGCTACTGAGGTCCATCTGACATGCAGTATTTGGTGCTGGTATTACACAGGAGGTTTTCTACAGCTGAGGTAGCTTTTGTCTGAAAGCTCAGAGATGTGAGGTTGGGCAGGAGACATGGGTTAAAGATAAATAGACCTGGAACATGGATGACTGGGCTTGGGAGGGTAAGTGTTTGATCAGCCCCGTCAAAAAAACTGGTTCAGATCACTCAGCTGGTTTTCTTTTTATATCCTGCAGTCTGGGATTATGGTTTGTGACCATAAAGTAGTTTTCAGACTTTTATTTAGTTAAGGGTCGATTCAAGGTTTGTTGTTTGAGAAACATCAGACCATTCTGGTGTGAGCAGTGTGGTCTTTCTGAGGTCTACAGAAAGAAGGTTGTAGCAGCTTATGATTCTGTTTAAAGATATTCAAAAAAATGTCAAATCAGCCATTCCACTAGGAAACAGTGTAGAAGTGCAGATGAAAAACAACTGCCACCATTCTCAGGTTTGGCCATCCATGCATGTTCACCCTTAGGACGTAGCATCTAACAACTGTTGATATAAAAGTACATGAATGTACATTCAGTCTCCAATAAAATTAATACTTTCCTAGGAAATGTGCAAAAAGGAAATATTAACCCCTTACAAGGCAGACATAAGTTCATTGAGGACACCGATGTCCTCGATGTGGAAATTAATACCAACTGTGAAATATGAAGTTATGCCTTAACATAACATAACATTTGGACAACTTTATGCAGCAAACTTTTTGGAAACACTTCTTTTTCCAGTATTACTGCGGAGCAATGTTGGAAGTAACATCCATAAAGACATGGATGAGCAAATTTGGTGTGGAAAATGGTCGGGAAGATGACCTGAAAAAGACAGAACACCTTTGGACCAGTCACTTTAGGCTGATGATTGATTGCTTTGTTGTCCTTAGCTCGAGGCATCACTGGCTGTCCTTTAATGTACTCGAAACATTTGTACTTCATGGTTTTTGTTTTCAAAATAGATTATTTCTACTCAAAAATCACAGTTGTTCTTAAATCTACTTTAAATATACACTTGGATTGAGAAGAGTCATCATGTCAGAATTTTTAAATGCAAAACTTCTATGTGGCAAACTGTGTATCAAGGGTAGAAAACTACCCAAAACAATGTCAAAGCAAAAATATTGAAAAACTCACACAAACACACAGAATAGAATAAAACCTAAGATAAAATAAAAGTTTTCTGTGTTTCTACCAAAAACGAGATGGTAAAGGTTCACAGCAGCTACTGTTCTGAAAACTATCCGTTAGGAATTATTTATAACAGGTAGATTCAGGGAACATAATTAATTAAAAGATGCTCTTAATTAACAGCCGCAATCAATTGGGATCATTATCAGCTCTGCTGGTGGTATCACAGGAAGGTCTACATCTCTAAAACATGCACGCATGTACACCCCCCCACACACACACACATATTCTGCCTTCTTACTTAGATTTAGAAGACGGTCACATGAGTAAGAATGAAAACGACACTTCACAAACAGCACACTCACTTTGATGGATTCCAAAAAGTTCTGTTTTGCTGTGTAGTTTGCCTGGAGGATGTTCATACCCCACCTGACACACAAACACTCTCAGAAAAAATAAATATGAAAGTTTTTTTGGAATAATTTTAAAATTAAAATGAGTTGAAAGTGAATTAAATTAATTAAAATAAAACTGTCTGTGTTTTGATGAATTTAGTGCAGCAGCAGTACTCCACAAAGCAAGACATTCCCCCAGAGCTATACCAGAAGAAAGACTTAAAAATAAGAGAATGTATTATTACTTCATGCTTTCAGACATATACACAAACATAAATTGTATATATATACTGTACAGTAGAGTAGTGTAAAGTCTAATTTAATTTCAGAAATGCTAAATCCAAGTCCTTAAACCTGCAGCAGTGATAACAAAGCCTCAAAGCATTATGGTCTAGTAAACATTTTTAGTAAAATCTGAGATCCACCAAAGTGTTTTTCCAACCCCTGTGGGATTATTGCTCTGCTTGGTGAAATTAGCAGCACCATCTTGAAAAGCATCCAGAGGGCTAATCTATAATTGATTACAACAGATGAATATGTGCACTGGCACATTTTGGCTAATAAAAATTCTACACCGTCTGGTATGATAATTGCGAGAGAACCGTATTTTCAAGGTAACATAAAATAGAAAAATTAAATCTATACAGTAATGAAACGGAAATAATTTGACTGTTTGAGGGAAGAAGAAGAGTTTTGTTCTGGTTGCCTGAATGTTTTTCATTGTTGGTTCACAAACTGTGATCCAATTAAACCTGGTACTTGTTCTCACTTCAGTGGTTCTAAGGAAAAAGTTTGGTACTACTAGTAAAAACTTTTCAAAGGTAAATAAAAACTTAACTCTGAAAATGATTTTTTTTTTCTTACCACAGATATGGAAATAACATGAAACCCACTCAACCTTGTTAAAGTTCCAAGCTCGAAAACCAAGATTTTTAAATTTACATGCTCACTACTTTTACTACTATTAGCACAAAGTGATGGTAACAGATTATAAATCCTCAAACTCTAACGCAAGTAATGCCGGTAGTAATTGTGTATCCTTTAGTTGTTTTCAGATGAAAATTTGGCCAACTTACTTAAAGGTAGAAAAACATATGAATGGCCTGCGATGTTGCGTCCATAACCAAAAAGTTAATTTTGGTCTTTACTTCATCAGACATCTATTAAAAGATAAGTACAGAGGAGAACATTTAGAGAACTCCTTATGAACACTGAATTAAGAATATGTGCTGTTGGCTGCTCATGGTCTATTTACCTCTAAAGTACGTAAATTTGGAAATTAGATTAAACCCAACCTTTCTTACCGACCTCTTTTTAAGTTTGAAAACCACTGAGATTTGATAATTGATGCATTCAGTAACCAAGCTAACTACCATCAGCAAAACATGCTAATAATGTATTTTACTGCATTTTGTACCTTCAAATACTGTAACAGCATATTCACTGAAAGGTTTTATAGAAGTTGCTGAAACAATTTTGATAACACTTTATTTGACAGGTCGTGAATAAGACTGACCTAACACCTGTCATGAACATGAGTAAGTCTTCATGAATATTTATGACCGTTGTCATAAAGTGTCATTTGGTAAATCATGACACTTTTAATCCAAAGTTGACATTATTCAAAATGTCTTTGTTATGACAACTTGACATTAACCAAGAAATCATGATCTGTCATAAATGTGTTATAAAAGTATTACCAATTAAACTTTAAACATTTTGTAGCTTTATCTGATAATATTATATTGCTCTGCCATTTTGTTTAGTCTTAAATTTTTAATTGATCTGAAGTTTTACAGCAAGATGTCTAGAAAGCACTTATAAACTTTGAAATTGTAACATTATTTAAAGCTGTTTTAAGAAGTGCAATACACCATCTCCACCACTGAGAGGCAGCAGTGCACGAACAGGCGTGCAGTGTGTTGGTGAAGAAGAAATCTTCTATCTTCTGGAGAAGATAAGATAGAAGATCTAGCTTATAACGGACCTCATGGTCTGTTATAACGGCCAGACCTCATGTTTAAAAATAAGCCGAAGTTTGTCACCTAATCCATACGAGGTATGTGTCTTATTAACTTTAGATTTTCTTTAAGAAAATAACATTGACTACGTTCTCTTTCTTTATAATGTTAACTATGAGCAATTCAAGCCAATGCTACCGTGCTGTAAGTTAATGTTAGCTAAAGTTATTAAACTCCATTACTATAAGGTTAGCCCTTAATCTTAAACATATTTTAAATGCAGGCAAATAGTTTTTTTGCCCCCAATGTTAATCTAACAAATTGACTCTGTTATTAAATCATTTGACAGTGTAATAAAGCTTAATGAAATCTTTATTGTAGGTCCAACTTGTTCCGCTTTATTTCAGGTAGGGGAAAATATTAATTACTGTTTTGTTAAAGCTTTTGATAGTGTAATAACACTTAATGACATTATTATGACTACTTTTATGATATATGTATGACATGATGATTCTTGGTTAATGTCAAGTTGTCATAACAAAGACATTTTTGTCTAGGTTAATGTCAAGTTATCATAAGAAAAATATCTGGTGGTCAGCTGGATTTGATGGTGTAGGAGGAAAATAGCCAGGAAGATGGGAACTTATTCACTGGGTTCTTTAATAAATCTAGTTCAGAAGGTGATTGGTGAGCATCAGACAGTGGGAACATGGCATCACAGGCCAGGAAAAGCTGCTGACCTCAGGATGCTGTCCAACAGCGTGACAGAAAGTTGTGAGATTTACTCAAACTGCCAGATCTGGACTGAAATCAGAGGTGGAGAGGTTGCCTGTTATAGAGACTGAGGTTGAGGTGATTAGTGAGTAATAATGCAATGCCAAGTCAGCAGTGATGAATTTTATCTGAGCACCATTCAAAAAATTAACTACTTTAACATATTTGTGAAATTTGTTTAGCTTTCTCTAATTTCTTTGGACAATTTGTCAGTTTTGAAGAGTAAAAATGAATGTGAGAATCCTTATTTAAAGTGTTTCTCGGCCGGATGGGGACACAACTTCTAGTTCTCTTGCCATATATGTATTTAAAATGGTTAGTTACTTGTTACCCTGAGGAAAATGCTGGATTAAAGAAAAACGGCAAAATCACAGATATAGCAACATGTGATAAAATGACCCAGATATAATTTACAGCCAATGATATGATATGGTTGAATTTGTCAGCATGGTGAAGGTTATACACCTTAAGCAGGAGAAAATGGAAGCAAGTTCGTAGGAGTCTGTGCGCTCTTCTTGGAGGGATTTTACCCAGATGTCAAAGTGAGGTTACGGCCACAACTCAGCTCAGCTGCTGGGTGCCACTTCAAACATTCTGTTTCTCTATGTGGGTGTGTATTTATGTGTGTGTCAGCACACTCACCAGTGGAGCTTTCATCTGCACACCTATGGTGAGACACGGTGGGGAGGCCTTGGCTACCCAGTGTTTGCACACACATGTACACGCACACATGCATCCCCGCTCACAGGCCTCGGGGTGCATATTTAGCAGCTATGCCTCAATCCTGATGTGCTACGGAGTGTTAAGAGAGTAAAATGCTTAGGAATGTCTTCACCAACTAAATTGTCTATCACAGCGAATTGATGTTGTAATCTAACTTGAGAAAAAAATAGAGACAAATGAAGCTTTAAGCTGTGCAAACATACAAATAAACAAAATCTGTGTACGGATGCCACATTAGCACGTTAGTACAGAGTCCAGGTTTTACGTCACAGCTGCGGTATTTTAGCTACATTTACCAATTCAGGAGTTAGTGATTTTATGCTATTTTGTTTCAGAAGATTAGTGATAAAGTGAAATCAAAATTTTTATGTTTGGCTGTCTATAATGCTTCTTAGAAAATCCCTCAATACATGTTGACTTTACTTCCTAATTTCATTTATTTTATCCTTATATTTTTTTTTTTCCCTCTAATTTTACTGTGTGTTTTGCAAAGAAAATTAAAAAGAAACAATTTAGGGGTAATTTCACCAACATAATTTCAAATATAACCAGTTAATCTGTGAAAACATACCAGGCCAAAGAGATAAAGTCATTAAACATCTCATCACAAAGCAATTTACAGAACATTAAAGTTCCTCACATATAGATTTCTATAAATACAGAAAAATAATTTCATTTTCTTCTGAAAAATACATCAAAAGCGGTAGATTTAAAATAGCCAGGAATTTTTATAATAACATATAACTATCACACCAGGTGAGACCGAGAAAGATGTTGGAGAGACCTAGATACAGTAGCTCTCTGTCGTCTGACGACAATATTGGATCCTTCACTGGTTTTGAATCGTAGTGTTCAGACTCTTTTGTTCATTTTCTTCTCTATCGGGTCATTTTTGTGACAGTTGGGTGCCTCTATTTGGTGCCAATTACGAATTGTTCACTCATGGTATGGCACTGGGACTCAAGGCTATAGAGTCACTGGCCCCCATAGCTCCCAATTTACCCATCAAACACTCCAGTTCACAGTCTGACCCCTGCTCTTTAATAACTGCCTTTCTGTTTATTTTCTTTCTTATTTATTTATTTTTTAAATTAATATACAATTCCTAGTGGCCTCAAATATTTTAAATAAAGGCAAAATAACTTTAAAAAAATGCCATGCAAAAAAAATATGCACCTTTTTATCAAGTATTTTCTGTTTTTTCACTGTGCAAATTAGTTGCTTTTTTTTTTTTTTCCATACACCATCAAATCCAAATTCGGACTTTATGTAGAGTCCACTAACATGAATGAATCAGTTCTGTGGGCAACCGTCGACTCAACCAACCCTCAGGATCTCAAGCTGCTCTGATCTTCTGATCTTTTCCTATTTTGACATCTTTTTGACACTTGCTGTGCTTTCATATTAATAACCAAGCGTCTTCTTTCTGTTGCTGTTTATTTTTGAATGTTTTTTGCACAACTAGCTATTTTTCAGCTAATTGCTGCAGAAAACTGCTTTTATTTACAAGGTCATTATAAATCAATTTTATGATCATGAGCTTATTAGGAGCAACATTAAAAAATGATAGATGATGTTGAACAGTCTTTTGTTGTCCACTTTACTGACATACTGCACAAGTAAGTACATAATTAGTAGATATTAAATATTATCAATATCAATAAATATTAAAATTAAATTTGCTTTGAGGTTTCGACATAATGATGAGATGCAGAAATTGATTTAGTCTTTAAATGATTATAATCACCAAGAGATAATTTTGTAATGATTAGAAAAGTGTCACTTTCTAGTTATGGCTAAAAGTAACAGAAATACAACAAGTGAAAGATGATGCGACAGACAAATCCAAAAACTCATATAAAGATTTTTAAAGCTTTTATAATTCTGTAATTCTAGATGTAATAACAGTCTAGTATGTGACCTTGATTTAATGCCAGGGCAAAAACAAGAAACTTGAAAAGAATCTCAAAACATCTCAATAAAGTAATTGTTGTTGACAAGAAAATTGAAAGTCAGATTTTCAACATGTTTCTCTCACTACAAAGTTAAATCAAAAATGCAATAGTTGTACAAAGCACAGAGACATGTACGCAAAAAAAAAACAACCTTAGTGCCTGGTTGTAGGATAAAAAATAAAAAATAAGTAGCTGATGACATAAAAGAGTAAACATTTTCTTCTTTCTCTGGTGAAAGCAATCAGTTTGAGAATAGACAAGTCTAATACTGTCGGGTGTAACCATTTTTACACTATTCCTCTAACTGTGCAATGCACCTCATGGTTAGGACACACACTGCATGTGAGACACGCCGTGCGTGTACACGACATGAGAGACAGGGAGAGATGCAGCTGGCTACTCCCTCTGACTCTCTCTCGCACAAACAGACGTGTGTATGCACATGTGTACGCACATCTGCAAGCCAACTCCAGTATGGCACCCCTTGAGGGTCAAACTACAGGGGGTTTGTCCCAATTAGCACAGTCAAGGTGTTGGAGAAGGCACACTGAGGGATCAGGTAACAGTAGCTAGGAACACACTGAGCCAGAATGCTGGCTAACTGCTAACTAGCCTACTTCACAGGCACAGCATGACTTTTTTCAGAATAACACTTTCATCCAACAGGCACTTTAGATTAGATTCGGGTATTAACATGACTTCTGAAAAAATTATCGCCAGGACTCCAAAGAGAACAGTAATCTCCAAAGGATATAATGGTATATATTAAGAAATAATATTTCTACACAACTAATACCTTCCCTCCATATTGTATAAATTCAATTATGGAAACTATATGTGTCTTTACAGCCCACCACCTGCTTTATTTTACTGCAACATCTGGTGCTTCTAATAACGACATGACACTTTTATCAAACCGGTAAAATGAATGTTTACCAGTCATGTATTTCATCAATGATTTACATCAGTATCACAAGAGTAACTGCAGCAAAACAGCATAGCGCCCAGTTTGTAGCTTTTCTTTTTAATTGACTGGTTCTGAGTAATCACTCTCTGTGCATAAGGGGGGAAAGGAAAACTGTGCACACGGTTAGAGCCAGCTGTAAGGACATTTGGCATACTAAGGATGAGTTTTTCCTCAAAAGCTCCATGTTCCTTTATAACATCTTTATAATCTCCTATAATGTTGCATTCCTATGTGGAGCAGCGCAAAATTATACTTTACTTACATTTAGTTGTTCACAGTCTAGTTAAGTAGTTGAAGATTTTTGTGAAATTTTACATGAAATCAGTTGATATAAATCATTAGAAGTGTGACACAAAAAGTAAAGTAGAAGGTAATATATTCAATGTTTCTGACATAAGACAGGAGCAAACTATGCTAACAAGAAAAAGTAACTTCAGAATTTAATTGACACAAATAAATTAAATACAGAGGAGCAATGTGGCTGAAGACTAATAAGAACAAAAACTGACCAATTGTCACAGGTGACGCAACATAATTGTGACAATAATTGTTGAAAAGAATGTCTCATGAAATAAAAACAAGCATAAAATAAATGTGTTCTTGTCCAGTCCAGTTTCAGGTTTCTCTGTCCAGGTCCAGAAATTTTAAGTAAACATTAATCCCTTTGAATCTAAAAGGGAACAGGAAACCTCGAGAGTTAGCTAAAACATCACTATATTCATTCACAGATGCTAATGTTGGCTGTCCAAAACCAATTTTTATATGTACATTAATAATTATTAAAAGCCATGAGCACTGACAGTAATAAGAAGAGAAACACTGGTTGAAAAAACATCAGCCAGTACAGTTTATGTACATGAATACACAAGATTGTGATCTAATAATACTGCAAGTCGTGCATATCAGATTTAAAAACAAAAATCATTAAACAGTTGATGACAATACTTTAAAGGCTTTTTTCTAGTTCAAAGACAAAGACCTGAATGTATGGAGGGGTATGAAAACAAGATACTGAAATCTGTTTCCTACCAACTGTGAACCTTTAAAAACTCAAATGTACTTAGAATCATTCAAGATTTATATATATATAATTCAGACTGTGACAAGCCCGCCTTTTTTCCAACCCCATTTTTCTTTCACATAAAAATAATATTGCCATTTCAAGTCCTTGAAAGCAATTCAAAGAGGTGTACCACAAAGCAGGTCGAACACTGTTAAGGTGGGTTTTTTTTATGAGAGACAGTCCAAAAAAATAATTTGAATCAGGAATATAAAATACCACAAACACAGGTCACCATCCTTCAGGCTTTGCCTTTTGAAGTCTGTGACAATATAAAGCTACTTGTTTGATGCATATTTCAATGACCCTGCCAAATTCTTCTCAAGAAGCATATATATAAAGCATGTCTGTTGCTTTAGGGACAATGAGCATGAACCCCTAAATACATTATACTGCAGTTTATGTACCAAATTCTATCCCAAAATTCCTCACACCAAACAGTAGATTGTTAGGGTTGACCACTAACACATCCTTGTTCAAAATATCCTCATGTCCTAAAGCTTAGTTGCATACAAAATTTTAAAATTAAATACAACTAACTCAACATTCCTTCAAAAACTGTGTACAAGTCTGATTCAGAGTGACAACCTTAAATCCCTTCTCCTCTCTTGCTCTCTTTCTCTGTTCCTGCGTTTTTTGTTTTTTTGTGTGTGAGTGTGTTTTTTTTGTGGTTTTTTTGGTGAGCCTGCTCTCAAAGAGTGTCAACTTTCATTATGGGGACTAAAATTATCATGACAGGAATCTGCACAAACAAGGAAATCCTTAACAATGAGGGCTACAAGCTATCTAGTTTTAACAAGCACCCTTCACAATAAGCACCTGGAAGCTTTAGAAGCCATTTTTCACTGTGTCTATGTGTGCATGTGTACTGTTCCAGTCATATGTTCATTATGCCGTTAGCTGGAATGCCATTACTTATTGATGGTACTCCTGTTTAAAATGCAGCATCACAGCAGTAGGTTGGACAATGTTTTCATGAAGACACACACACACGTTCCCCATTTCATATTTAAGTTAATTCAAGTGTTGAGCCACAAGAAATCTACAATTATATCCATAATCAAAATTTATAATCATGTATTTATTTCACTTTTTATCTACTTTTCAATGCAAAGAAATCAACAAAATATAAATACTGCATGTTATTAATGGGTTTTATACATCAGGTTTTTTTATTTTAACTACATCTTTACCTTGAATGTGTTTTTGTACATACTAATTTGAGTCATTTCTGACACAATATCTGCTTTTTTCCATTATGCATAATGTTCCTGCAATGTTCACCTGTGTATTCTCTGTTTATTATTGCATCGCTCTCCTCTTTGTCACAGTTAGTTTCTGCACTTGGGCCCTTTATTAAACATGAAAATGGTGAAAACAGCAACACTCTCCTCACTTTACATCTTTAAACAAATGTTGCGTCTGTTTTCCTTGAGATCTGACTTGTTTTTCTGTGTCTGCTCTGTGTTTGCCACCTTCTTCTGAATGGGAGAATCATTGTCCCTCAGCCTGAGCTGCACACATACAGCCTCAGAGAGTCTGAGTTAACCCTACTGGGCAGGTAGAGATTATGCAATTTATGTCCCATTGATTTTGGTCAAGAAAACAATAGAATGAACAGGAATGTGTGAATCAGGCCTTGACCTAATACCACTAAATTAAGTCTAGAGTGTTAAAAGTAATTTTTATAAACTGAGTTTATAATTTTGTCTAAATTAATGTAAATCCAGCTGTTCTCAGACGGCCTCAGAGGACTGTTAGAGACATCAGTGAATGGAGAGCACCACGAATACCAACGAACAAAGCAGACAGCTCAGGGAGAACATGGTGAATAAGTTAAAACAGGGCTGTGTTAGAAAACAATATTCCAAACTTTAAACTTTTCAGACAGACTCCAAAACTACCAAGAATTAGCCATCAATCTGAACTGACAAGCAGAACAGAAACAGAGCAGCAACCAAGAGGCCTACAGTAACATTGGTACTGCCCTTCACAACTGGGGCTTTTATATAAGGATGAAAAGAAGAAGGCCAGAAACCTCCACTTTAATTTTGCCTTTAGCTGTGTAGGGGCCACGACAATCATGTGGAACAAGGCTCTGTGGTCAGATGGACCCCAAATTTGACTTTACTGAAAACACTAAGACTGCACATCACCATGACGGTTAGCACAATTCTGTGGATATGATTTTTTTCTTTAGCAGGGTCAGAGAAACGGGTCGCCGTTCATGGGAAGATGGATGGTGCTAAATTCAGGGTCATCCTGAAAGAAATCCTGCTTGAGGCAAAAAACTGGAGTCTGGGGCAGAGATTCACCTTTCTATAACAGACGACTACCCTAAATTTAACGGTCTCTGGATGTCAAAGACTCTTAGAGACATATCCCAAAAGACTTGTGGCTTTAAATGGGCAGTACTATGTATTTTCCAGGCACATAGTGCCATTTCATACCACAATCAAGCAATTATTTTACCTTCAATTGCTATAAAAATGCTGTAGCTATCAAAGTTCCTATATTTCTAGCACATTGTCAAAACAATGCTTCTCATTATGCTGTTAATCGTACTTAACAGCATAATACTTAACAGTACTTAGGAGCGTTGGACTGGAAGGTATTTCCTATGATGAGCTCACAGTTCCACCAACTGTTTGCTAATTTCTGATGCCACTAATCTGATGGAGCAAAGTGAGGAAGGCGACACAAAATATAATAAAATCCTTGAACGCATTTTGAACCATTTTGCCTTGAACATGCAGGTTACTACCGAATGTTCTGGCTATGAGCCTGAAAATGCTACTAAATTATTAAAAGTTTGACATTTGTTGACCAAAGTTTCAAATGAAATGCCACTAAATGGGACATATGCAACATATGGGATCTGCAACTATTAGAAATACAGTAAACCCTCGCTATAACGCGGTTCACCTTTCACGGTCTCGCTGCTTCACGGATTTGCATCGTGCATTGTGTTCTGCATTCTGATTGGCTAAACAGTCTCTCTGCTTCTTCTCTACCTGTGTGTCAATAAAGTTGCGGTTTAATATGTACACGTATGTAAAACAGAAGAAAAAAAGAGCGACAACAACTACCGATAACTATATTCTTCTCTCGAAAAAACACACCTGCACCTCGGGCTTTAGAAGAAAAACCACTACAGAGCGGAGTCAGGATGCAGCGGCTCAGTCAGAAGAGCAGTGAAATACACGTGAGTCACTATTTGTCCTACTGTACTTTGTATTTTTTTTTCATAATCATTTTTCATTTTCTCCCGTTGTAATCCAGTGACTCGGGTCGCGGTGGGACGGTGCTGATCTCCGCAATATGAAGCCTTCAGTTTGTATTGATGATTAAAATTATTATTTTACAGTACATTATTTATTTGTAAAAAAAAACAACAACAACAAAAAAAAACGTTTATACAGTGCTTTTATTTGTTAAACAAATGCTTGGGTCTGTAAAAAGGTTTTGTTCTTTGATTCAATGTATTATGGAGTATTTCATTGTATAATAATTGTAAAAAAAATAAAGGTTTCTACTTCACGGATTTCACCTACCCTGGGTTCTTTTTGGAACGTAACCCCCGCGAAAAACGAGGGATCACTGTATAAAGATTGGGATGAAACAATTTATGATTGTGTATTACGTAGTGCATCGCATGATTACACTATAATTTTTAAAAAGTTACCTCTGCATTTTGTAATAATGTGCAAAATGTAATAATGCTATTACATATGAAGCAGATTATTGCATAGTGAGGTTTTAGTTATGTTTTCTTAGTTCTGTCTTATTACATTACTACTTATTGCAGCGTTACACGGTATGTTTTAATGGCGGAATGACAATAACTTCATATAAAGCTTATAAGTTGATCTTATTCATACTCCCTGCCTCTTTTTAACTGCTGCTAAAACACATAGTATTCACTCAAACAAAATTAATACAAAACAGTCTTTTCTTTAAAGATTCCAATTTGTAAAAGGTTTGAAAATATGTCATTTTTTTCCTTTCAATTATGCCCTACTTTGTGTCAGTCTCTCTCATAAAATCCTAATAAAATGTGTTCAGGCTTGTGGTTATAATTTGACACCATTTTAAAAAGTTCAAGCAGTATGAAAGATTTTCTTTCTATTGTCTCATTAGAAGCAGCAAATGTCCTGTCAGAGCCTGAAAAAAAATCTTTCGACAACTTACTGTAAAATGATTCAAGTTATACAACTTATGCAGTAAGGAGGAACACACATTTTGAGCAGGTATGTCAAGTAATCTGACAGTGGAATGCTGACCATCCCTCCTAATGCGTAACTAGATTACCCTCATGGTCCTTTGTCTGTTTTTACATTATACTCTCTGCAGATAAGCCTCTGATTTGCACTGTAATCCTCTACTTGGCATGGCAGGCAAGCAGACTACCTGCCTCTGAACTGTAGTCTGTCTGTCGACTTGCTTTGTTTCTCTGGATGTATGACTCAAAGCGTGTGTTAGTGTGGCATTACGGATGTGTGCACCCGAGACTAGTGGGTGTGCATGAACATCCTTGGCTGCATTTCATTTCAAGACACAGGGATCATCTGGCAATGGCAGGGTCCCAGGTGTTACTTAGAATTAAGCGAGACTACACACACACACACGCACGCCAACACACACAATGGTGGACATTGTTTAGATTACTTCCAACCCGTCTGCACATAGAAAAGCCCCAATTTGAGCAAACATACATACAGCTTGTGGTTCTCCATGGGAGAGTTTTGGTTTATAGTTTAATAGAATAGAAAGCAGCCAGCTGTATTCATTAGGCATCAGAGGGCAAATTTACTATCTTAGTAGGGATTTCTCTTATCCTGCAAGAAAAAAAAGACTGTAATTAAAAAAGCATGATACCATATTATTTTCCTAATGGACCTGTGAATTCAAGATTGCGCAAAGGGGACTAACAAATAGCTTGTTAGTGGCACAACAAATATTTTTTATAACCAAATGTAAGAGCCTGGATCTTTGAAATGTGACATCATTGAACATACTTCTGACAAAGTTGTAGATATAAATTTGAATCAAAACCATTCAATCTTCTGAATGGGCCCACTCTGCTTATCAAGACGAGGATTTTTGTACTCTGACTTACTGACAAAATACATGCAGCCATAGAATAGAGAAGCTCACTTTTCAATTTACATGCATGGAAACAAAACAACTCTGCAAAAAAAAAAAAAAAAAAAAAAAAAAAAGGTATATTCCATGTAGACACTATGTTTTAAAAGTATAGTGAATGGTAAAAAACAGAAAAAGAGCCATGGGCGTATCTTGCTAATGTGAACGGATTTGTCATGAGACACCGTTGTAGCTGTAAAGCTGAGCTAAACTGGCCTGCGGAGCTATTTAGATCTTGCATTTGTTGTTAATGCATACAATGAAAAATTGAGAGAAATTGCTGCATCAACAAATATGGGAAGTTATAAGTTTCATGTAGCATAACAATGGCTTCACCTAGTTAGAAATATATGAACTATTTATAGCTATGACTAGGATAACTAATAGTTACTGTTTGGGAGAATATAAAATTTTAAAAATGGTCACATTAAAGATCAGCTTATGCTCCAAATATGTGTTGTTACCCAAATAACACATATTTCATGTCCATAAAAAAGTCCAGAGTTCCTGATCAGAGGTTGTGCTTCATGGAATAGGCTATGGGATCTTGATTGATACTTATAGATGTAACACAATGTACTCTGCTGATGTCAGGTAGTGCTTTTCTAAAAATGTAACACTTTAATTACCCGGAGGTTAGGAAAAAACAAATTCAAATGCCCATGTAGTACAAATCTAACGACACATAAAACTCTTTTGTTTCACAGACTCATTGATGACTACATTGAAAGGCCCTCTACCAACCTACAGTTTATAATATTAATTTTATTTAAAAAAAAAAAATAATAATCGTGTACAATTCTGTTCACTGACTTTAAAATATGCTGAGTTTTTACATTCACTCCTCAATTTTCATGTGGGACCACCGTAAAACTGAAGGATCCTGCTTGGAATAACAAAACAATTGCAAATGTTTTGTAATTGACAAAAAAACTTGAAACTTAAAAACAAACACATATCATGCTATCTACCAAGGTCCAGAAGGGTGTTCCCTGTCTCTTCCCTGCTGCCTCCGTCAGGCTCCAGACTCTTCTGAATTTTGAGCAGAACTAGGCAGAGCCAGGAAATTAATAGCAGGAACGAATGGAGAAAAATCTGCCAAGCAGTAACTAGTAGCTCTGATTACCCAGTATGCTGGGTATGCAATAGCTTGCCACGCCCTTTTCAATTTACATACATTTACATAAATGGTGTTTTTTTTCTTTAAATTCCTACATAGTTCATCATAATAGACTGTGAGCGATAGAGCTGTTTTAGAAGCAGATTTGCCTTCAAACTACAAATTTAGTTTTAAAATTTGTAGGGTAAACTTAGGTTTACAATAGAAACCAAAAACACTTCTTTCATTTTTAAGTAAAATCAACAAGATCCAATGGAGTACAAGCCTGACTTGATGATCGTGAAATATAGATCAATAAAAGAATAAGATTTTGGGTGCAAGTGAAGAAAGTGAACTTCTTCATTTCTTTCTTACGTTTTCTAGGCACATCGTATGGAGAAGAGACCCCGGGATAGAACATGCTGGAGGGACTACACATCCCTTCTGTTCTGGGAACACCTTGTTATCTCTCAGAATGAGCAGGAGAAAGTTACCAGAGAGAGAAATGTTTGAGTCTTGCTTCCAGATCTGTTGTTTTTCATCTGACTGCATCTCAGAATAAGGGTAGACAATGGATTGATTAATGGTACATTGAACATGTTTCATTTTTATTGTGGTGCAGTAAAATATTGTATTAGGTATATCTGAAATTCTGCATTAGTAGCTACATATAACAGTTTTATAATTGGATACTTTTTATTTTAAAAAAATAAGGCTTTTTACCTTCAAGCGTCTCCAAGCGAAATGCTTAAAATCCATTGTCTTTTACAATGAATTGCATTCCTTTCTGATTTAGTCATATGTTGTTCTCAAAGCTTGGAGAAGTCTCTTATCAGGACAGAAATTTGACTTTTCAGTTGACTTAAAAAAGAAAAAGTAAAAGATTTTTCTGTCTGGACATTTCTTTGTCAAGTATTGTGTGTGTTTAAGAATATCTGCTGCATAAATAAGCAGAAAAAAACAAAATAGTGCATGCAAAACAGTTGAAAAAAAAAAGGGAGATTGCTTTGTTTCATGAATTCCAAATACAGTGTATGAGAGTCATTTTGGTGCCACTGCTTTAAGAAACAAAATGTCCACTTTTGATTAGTAACATTAGAGTAAAAGCCTTTCCCCGAGGAGTGCCCACAAGCTGGTTTTGCTTGATTGCTGGTGATCAAATCCTTCAGCTGCAATGGGTTCTGGAGCTTCTTGTTCCATTAATTTTTGTAATTTCATTTCTTTTTTTTTATTTACCAAGTTTTGAATCATCCATCAAAGAAGCGAGCAGAAAACTTTTAGATGACTAGTTCAGTTCTAACCTTTTCAGAAAGTTAACTTTTTGTACAGACCAGCTTTTGCTCTGTGTTTAAGACACATCCTTATCCAGACAGTGGAACATTTTGCTTGTCATGAAGCTTGCAGTTGGTGCAAATGCTCTGTTTACAACTGGATATATATTTTTATTATCAAGTTAACTTGCAACAATTAACTCAATTATAGTATCAAATTCAAATTATATCTTTCCATCTTCAAAAATCTTTATCCTTGCACAGTCACAGGTCAGTACATAACTTACTTATTTAGAGTCTATACAGATTGATAAAAGACAATATGCTGTTGCTTATAGCCACTAACATTTTTCCTTGAAACTACAGTCACGGTTATTTAACAGTCTATTGCAGTATTTTACTTAACAAAATGCTGTTAAGTCAGAGCTTTTGACTTAAGCAAGCCTCTTTCCCAATGATCACTGCAGACAGGAAAGGAGATAAGAACTGCACAAATTCTAAAAGGATTTTTTTGGAGAAGGAGTTGATGCTGGGAACAAACACAGGATCTCTAAAAATACCAGTAGGAGAAGATTAATTCATTGGAGGTTCTTCCTCATGTCTAAATGTGCATGATAATAATGAACCTCATTCATCTGAAGTTCATTCAAGCCTCTATTCATAGTTTTGGGGTCAGTTGCAACTAGAAGTGAAGAACTTGAGTTGAAGTCACAATATCAGTTTGGCCGAGGATGTTGTGCTGAAAAAAAAAAAATTCTCTGCTCCAAGAAAATAGCGTAAAACTGCAAAGGATTCTCAGCAGCTTAACTTAAACTAAAAATAAATAAAATCATAGGAGGCAATTATCACAATTAAACCTTTAGGAACACATGGGGGATTTATTCAAATAGTCAGTGGGAAGCCATGAGTGTGAAAAGCATAGCTTTTGTATGATGTATATATTATAAAAAGGCTCAGGACTATCTATTAGCACAATACAAATTATGCAGTTTGTACAGTGAGAAATCCTTTATATAATCCTACTATATAAATACATTAGTTTTATATTATCTGTTACTGCAGACATAATCCATAGACAAAGATAGCTCACAAAACTATAGGGTTGTTATGATAACTTGTCCTTGATATGCAAAAATTAAAAGTTTTTATCCGAGCACGTATTCAAAGACTGCTACTGTAGTGTCCGTTGGCTGTCTTGAAATATGAGCAGTTTTGCTAAAGGCTCTAATTGCTGATCATTATAGCATATATAGGGGGTCTTTGACTTTATTAGTGTGGGTTTTTGTTCCAATTCCATTGTTTATGTCTTTAACTCTGCTTGTTCATACTAATTTCTACATCATTTACCTGTGTATGAGAGTCCACAGTTGAAACCTTGTGCAGCGTGTGCAAAAGTGTGAGAGGAAGTTATTGCTGGTATAAATCAAGCCCTATAATTGGTTGGGAGCCTCAGCAGGAGGTCACTCCTTAGGCTGCTACTAATTGGCCACCAGCAGTGAAGTGCGACACACAGTTGGTCCAAAGTAGAAGTCATTCAGCACAAGCCTGCCAACAGGTGTGCATAATTTGTGTTAGATAAGTGTGTTTTCTATCCTCATGTCATTATGTGTGTGTGCGTGGAGCATGTGAGTGTATTACATTACCTTGTTTTCACTCTACCTCAGATATTCCAGTTAAACATTGTGCATTTGTTTGTGTGCTTTAACAACACATTCGAGTGATGGGGTCACACCAACATGGGCAGTTTTGACTTGAATAGCATTGTTTTTTGGTCTGATCCATCACAAAGTCAATTTTTAGAAATGTTCTCTTTACTTCTGGCTTGGCCAATTTGTATTGCAAAATTTGGACTGGATGTTTTCTATGGTGGCTATTCACACCTGCATTTTATTGCGAGTGATTTTCGCTTGGAGATGTGCTCTCACAGCTGGAGAAGTGAAGCAGGGGCATGAGGGAGCATTTTTCTGCAGCTCACAGGAGGTAGAAAATGATAAGAAACTGGTGTTGCCATCTTATTTTTCTTTAAAACACACTGTGAATAGCAGATGAACCTCCTTGTAATTTCCACAACAAATGTGTCTGAAGTAAAAAGCAGCATACAAATCTGATGGAAGGAAACAATCAAACGACTTCACTCAGCATTAACAGTTTCTCAGACCAAGAGATTATTTATCACTGTAACTAGCAAAATCTAGCAAGTCCCAACTAGCAAAAGAAAAGCTTTCAAGCAACACATTTTCAGCAGTTGCCTTAGGCGCTGATGGACATATTCTCTTAAAACAAATGAGTTGTTTTCCCAACACATTTCCTATGTTATCATCAAGTACTTGACCAATCACATCACATCTTGGACATTGCAGTTCTGGAACTTTCCATTGGGTAAAACAGTCAACTAAAGCAATATAATGCTGTTATAATGCATGGAGTATAAGTTGGTCAATAGGCTGAATCAAGAACTGTCATTTTTAACTGAGTTCTTTGCCACTACTGGTCTTCTAACATTTCCAAGGTATGGTAATATATGTTAGACTAAAAGTTTAGATTAAATTCCAATTTCCAGGTGCTGTGCAGATGAGACATTAACAGATCAGGATTGTTAAGCGTTCACAAACAATGCCTGTTTAAAACAGTGCCAACAAACTAAGATGCTGATATTGTGTTATCTGTTTGCTTTGATGCTGAACTTGAAGGCTCTTCATGCAATATAGTCCTTAACAAAACCACAGAATAACACAAGAAGAGCATCAAACAGTAACTGGAGCTCTTTTAAAGGCAAAAACTGTGTTCAATCAGTTCAAATTCTGAGTTCAAATCATCCCAAATACCCACTGATCCAATTAATTATTTACTGCAATCTAATCAGTTAACAAAAGGCCATTCACACCTTCCCATAGTGAAGCTAACACAATTTAATCAATCAATTTCTTTGCCTTCATTAAGCATTGATGAATATTTAAACTGTGGTGCATTGCTGAAGGTTCCTGTGGGTTTTATTCACATCACTATGATTTACCTATGTATAAATGTGTGACTCGTGGTGTGTGTTTGTGTATCTAATGTGTAAGGAACATCACACTACTTTCTGTAAATGAAGTAATAGAAGGAGTTGAATGAAGGATAGAGTTAGAGAGAAATGCTATAAAATCAGAAAGGTTTAAAATGACTGCTTCTACAGCCAACCTCAGGTGTGAAAGTACATTTCAGCTCAAACCTTTCTTTTATACCTCAACAATCCTGCCATGTTCCCAGACTGGAGGCATTGTTTCCTTTGCCATCAGTGTATCACGAAAACATAACGGCTGGGCATAAAAGGGGATGAAAACCAGAAGAGATTTTGACTTTTTAATATTGCTACCTACTCTTCCTGACTTCCGTTAGTCTAACAAAACAAAAACACAATCAGTGCAGAGTATGTACCCACTTCTCTTTAAGGAGAAAACTGCTGAGAGTTAAGTATGTCTCCATAGCTACTATAAACAACTCCTCTAACTTGCATGCAACTTTCAAGACCTTTATATGTCTGAACATACTTATAGCTATATGTAGATTGGTCAACTAGATCCCCTCGTTGCCTAATTTCTTACATAGCTCACACCAGTACGATGGGGGGCATTTATTCATATCTAAACATACTTTTGCACTGTCTCATGAACAACAAGCACATTTTGAATGTCTTGCAACAACCTTGGCAATGAAGGTCTGAAGACAATTGTGGTTACATGCAGTCTCAGAAAATTAGTAGCACCCTGGAGAAGAAGTTAGCCGAGGACAGTGCCTGCTGACACAGCAGGCCAACGAGAACCACCCCCTGAGTCACTCGGGAACAACATTCCTGTGGCGTGGCTTGTTTCACAGTTGGTGAGGCATTTGAGCACAAAGAAAAAAACTACAGAATAAGGTTTTACAATAGATCTAAAACATGTTGCAACCTCTCTGAATTTTTTTTAATTTCTCTAATCCAATTTTGAATTGTCACATGCTATTCAATTTGACATAAAGAACCATCATCGTCAATAGCTGCCTTTGCATTGTGCAATTGGACATTTCCAAAAAAAATTTGCTTAATGGAAACGCCAATCTTGGAAAAAACTTTTGTTTATAAGTTTTGGAGCTAGAATAATGTGATTTCTTGGCCTTATCAAAATTGTTTAACTTTGCAAAATGGCAATGGAAACACTTTTTTGCATCATACATCGCATGATCAACAATCAGATGTTGCCACTGGCTCAAACCACAAAAGAGCCAGTGGAAGAAGTTGGAGGATGATGGCATGACATGTTTTTTCAATGACTTATCGCATGAACAACCTTATTCACATGTGATTTTAATTGCATTCTTTATTTAATGGAAAAACCATAATTGCGAAATTGTTATTTTTCAACCTAGGCAGAATACTGACAAAGTTTTGTGCACATCTGTAATGGAGACGCAGCAAGTGAGCAGCAGCCCCTATGTCAAAGAGGGACAAGGTAAGATGTACGGCACAGAGCCCAGTTCCCGACAGCCACACCGCCATTTCTCTCCAGTAACAGGAGCATAAGCGCTATTTAAAGTGTTTTTTGGTGTATAACAACAATGGCTGCTATTACAAGTCATTTGAAATTAATTTTAGCAACAAGAACCTGGATTTTCTCCCAATAATGTAAACATTCTTACTGTATTTTTACAGTTGAAGATACAAAAAAATTACTGAATTTATATCCTATATAAACTTGAAGTTTCCTTTCAGTTATTTCGGAGAAAACAGTTTGATAGGGGCAGAAAATCAGGGTTTAATCATAAAAAATCTGTTTCTATTTTTTTTTAAATATAAATAAAGCTATATTCCATTTAGTTTGTATATTTTTTCAACTCAGTTAAAATGAGAGCTGCCACAATTTGAAAAGAAAAAAAAAAGACCTAAATTAAAACAATAAATTTTAAATATCTTTCACAGCAAAAATATTTTTAAAGGGCATTTTGTGCAATCTGTCTGAAAGTGTCAGATAGGTATGTTATGTTCACATTTATTTTTGCTTTGTTTCAAGCTTAATTTCAAGAAATCTCTGCAAAATTTGTTCTATGTGGATTTCTCCATCTGTGCTTCGGGATGTAATTAAATGTTTTTCTTTTCTCAAAGTTTGAAACGTCTGTGTTAATTAGAAAAAACAAATGAAGATGGCATGAAGGGAAAAAGTGCTGTATAAAATACTGTAGGACGTTCTGTGAGTTCAGTTTGTTTTGTATGAAGCGTGTTCATCAAAGTGAACGAACAGATCTTCTGTCATCAACAAAAAATCTGATGACATCCTCACTGATTTTCCTTCCATCTAAAGGGAACAACAAAACGTTTTCCGCTGAAATGCCTTTAGATAATGGGAATGTCCGCCATCCCAAGACAATATACTGACAAACAAAATATTAAATTACCATAATAAAGATGTAGAATAAATAAAACCTGTATTTAGTTTTGATTGACTCAGAAGATCAGTCAAAATGACTATTTTATCCATTATCTCCAGACATAAAATAGTATTTTGGGTTTGTTTCACACATGTTCACACACAAAACTGTATAAAATAAATAAGTTGTACTTCATAGCTTGGCCCACAGTATGTTATTAATTTGTAGTTTTGCTTTTTCCCAACCCGAAATCCAGAAATTGCCCAGGTGAGCCAGGAAATGCTGCAATTCAACCAAGCAAGTTGGGTGTGGAGTTTCTCATAATGGAAGGCTTGATGTACTTCATGTTTATAGATTACATGCTGAGCTGAAACGGGTCAGAACAGAATGTTTTCACTCATTGTGAAAAATTTAACTCAAGAAAAGGAGAGTGTGTTAGCATAGAAATCCACTCAGGTAAAGTAAAAAGTAACTTCTCTAAAATTAAAAGAGTCATTTTTGAACCAGTGTGGTATTAATGTTATTAACAGACAATTAGTTGTTAGCGACTGACAGCACTTCTGTCTGCTGACAGGTAAGGAGTGTAAGTCTAAACTGTTTTAGCTTTTCTTCCCAGGGAAACAGACCCTGATTCTTTAGTAACCAGTCCGGATCTTCTTTTTTTTACCATATTCTGTCAGTTTCATGCACTTTAGCCATCAGCTACATAAAGCCTTTTAATAGCTTCTCTGCTACATGATGTTTAGGCTTTCCCCGGATAACCTGATTTGAATATGACTTAAATATTTAACAATTCTGATATGTGTTAATATAGTCCATCCTTCTGTCTCGCTGGCTCAGTCACAGGAAACCTCGGAGAATTTCTGAAAGAAAGTGATAACATCTCAATAGCTTATTCCCCCTTTTCCACTAAATGCTGCAAAGCAGAAAAGTGTTTCTGCAGAGCAGCAAACCAAGAAGGAGACCTCTGGCTCCAAAGGATGACCTCGCACTGTAGTGAAGATAAGGATTTAGTTTTTATGATGGAGATAAGAATAGCTAAGAAGCTGAGTGTCACAAAAAAAAAAAACTAAAATAAGAAGTCTGACTGAAAAACATGATGACCTGAAGTAGAAATGGTACAAAGAACTGATGCTTCATTCTTACCAGTTGTCTGTATATTTATTAATTTTCCTACTGGAATGTTTAAACTCCTTATGTCCAATAGGTTTTGAGGAATGTTATTTTTTATCATATTTAGAGTCATTCTTGTTAAACATTTTGAAAAATAAATCTGAGATGTTCAGCAGCAAATTTGCACATGCTGAAAAATATGGTAAAATGTAATATATAAATATATTTTTCAAGAGTATATTTATAAGAAATATATGTATTCTTTAATCCAAATCTTATTTGGGATTTTGGGGGTTTGAATTTCTAACTCTAAGTAAAGTTATTTCAAAATTAAAGGTATTTTCAGTTTACTAGAAAACACAACTAACTCAGTTTTATACAACCATCAATTGCAATGAAGAATACTTTTGAAATGGGCCCATTTGTGACAAAAAAAACCCATAAACCAAAGAGCTAAGTTCCATAAAATCTTTTCTAATTTTTTTCCTACTTGTCCTTGCTATGGATGTAACGTGAAACTTTTAATAAGCTGGAGACATATCAAGTAAGTAAAAATATATTTATCTCAAATAGATAAAAACATATTTTAACATAAATCTTATTATGAATCTATAAACCTGAAGTTTACATAATATGCCAAATAAAAATACAATACACCTTTTTTCTCACTGTCTAAAGCTAAATCAGACCAAACGTATCTTGTTTTAGATCAGTTAGAATAATTATTTTTATTTGCTAAATGCCAAATAAAGACAGAAATAATGAGTCAGAAATTTGGCCTGAGTCTTTCTGCATGGAGTTTTAATGTTCTCTCTGTGCATGCATGCATTCTCTCTGGGTACTCTAGGTTCCTCCCACTGTCCAAAAACATGACTTTTAGGTTAATTGGTCGCCCCAGAATTGTTTTTGAGTGTAGTGTTATGTGTGCTGTTGCCCTGTGATGGACTGGCGATGTATCCAGGCTGTTCACCACCTCTCGCCTAACAACTGCTTCCTTGATTTTGCCTTCTCCTCCATGGTGGATATTGTTCAGTATGCTGCATTCCACTTTTTCCATTGATGCAGAGTGCTTAATTGTCCTTGATGTTTCTAACTTCCATTGTGCTTGCCTATTCTTACTCACACTTCAACAAGCTGTAGGTCCAGGGATCAAACAGCTTCTCTGCCGCTGAGCTGCACCACCATCCCCTGTTGGGATACTGCGGATGGGAATAGCTGCTCATTTTTACAAGAAGGATAACATGATGGTACATTTCATTCCATCTGTCAAAAGGTTGACTGTAGTGAGTTCAGATAAAGGAGGAGGACATCATTTTTTTGTGTTTTTCCACTTGACTTTTAAATACTTAATAATTACAGAGGTCTGCGCCACAGGCCTGGCTGGTTTGCTTGGCACAGGATCAATAGTGGCAGCTTTAAACTGCTAATAAAAGACTGCTGTGATACAGCTGGATGATACGGACAAAAACATATAATATTTCAATAATTATGATGTAGTTTCAAATTAAAGTCTAGGTTCAAATGATAACCATAGACATTTATTTAAAAAATGTTCATAAAATAAACACTGTGATGTTATTTCACTTTATCTTTGGCTGCTGCTAAAGATAATTAGTGGTCCTGGTATCAAAGTATTACTACTTGATGTTTTGTGTTTGTAACAAAACAGCTGAAAAGGGAGAGTTCTTGCCAATATAACATCTCCATAACTCCAAAACTTCTCCCTAACCTTCTGATTCGCTCAGATAAAACGGTTTTGATGACAGTGACATCACCTCTACACTTCTCTGTCCAACAAACTGCATAGTAAAAATCATGTTAATGTGAAAATTACTACTGTTGACTGTGATCTCAATCCACAAAAAATCTGGATATGCGGATGGTATTTGAGCCAATTTAATAATTCTGTAGCTGGTTTGATGCCTGAAGTGGACATATTGGTATTTGGACAAAAACAGTACACAATTTTCAGAACTGAAATCTTTGCCAGCCATGGTAAAATGGCCAGAATGAACATGTGCAAACTCACGGAACAGCTCAGACATGGCTAACATGGTCTCAGCTCTGCAATGGATGAATGCAACTCTCACTCCCCCTGCCCAGACTTGAGTCTGAAGAAGGACCAGAATTACATTATGCATTCCACAGTGATTTCTTGCAAAAAAGATCTCTGCTTCTCTGTTTGCATGCAGCAGTTTAATCATAGCTTTAAGTATGTAGCCAGGTTAGAACAAAAGCACAACCTCTCACCCGTGGCTGAATGTGTAATGCATCATCTTCTGTAAATAAACCGTATTTTTGTTTATTTATGTTCTTGATTTCAATAGAAGGACAATAGTGAGAAATGGAAAATTTAGCTTTCATCCGAGCCCAGATCCAGCTCATTTTGCCCATTTCTGGTTTTTTGTTTGCACCTCATCTATTGCACAAAGTTGAGTTCATGTTTTCTCTTCTTATTTACATTTTCTACAGACATTTCAACAATGCACCTGATTACCAGCAACAGCTCACAATCATTTCTTACCATGTAACAACAAAAGCTTGGACTTCAGTACATACTTGTATTGCCATTTCAAAACTTAGAAATGTATAGAAAAATAAAACCGTTAAAAGCTAAAATAAAATGATTAACTCAACAACAAGTGTAGAACTCAAGCCTTAGGATATAGAGAACAACAAGTTACTAGTGCAGTCTTAAATTAGAAAAAAACGTATGTTGCCATAACTGATCCATAGTCATCTCTTTGCAAGTTGAGGTAAACATTGTTAACAATTGACAGATTATTCAAATAATTTTTCCACCCCATTGTTCATTTCTTTATTCTGTCTTTATAGTCTTGTCTGTATCCAGACAGACTCATTTCGAAACTTCCTGGGTCCTGAAAAGAATATAACTAATTTTCCACTCTCCACATTCATCATATTACTACAACATTGGATTAAACTGGTCAATTATTTTAACATAAAGGCCTTTATATATTTCAAATGAAAAAAAGAATATATAATATTCCAGAAATATACAGAAAAAAGTAGCTGTTTCAGTAAAAGTAATCCTCGTTTTCTTTGGGTTTTGCGGGTGACCAGGTTCAGTCAGGAGATTAAAAGTGAACTAAGCCTCAACTCCTTTGCATGAATAAGACTAAAGGTAGAAAAGATTCTCAATAGAAATGCATGTGGGGCTTTTTTGTACAACCATATTTAAAAGGGTTATTGAATGAATGTTATTAATCACTGAGCTTTATGGCATTGTGGTAGTACAATTCTTAATATTTCAATAATATGTCCAATAAAGTATTTTTAGTTTTTTAATGTATATCAATTTATATTTGTTTATTTATTTATATACTTAAGTTTGTGATTGTTGCTTCGGTGTTTGTTTCAGCTCTATAAACATAAAAAAAATCCATGTTATCAATTTGTTAAAAACTTAAGTACCCAGGAGCATATGATCAAGTAGAGTCTCAAAAACATTCAGTGTGCTTGAATAAATATTTAAATGTGGAAAACATTACATTAGTAACAAATAGAGAAAGAGATAGAGAAAAGGAAGAGTGATGAAGGCATTTATTCAGTGTAATTTATACATCCTAGTTCGCTCTACTGTTCACTAGACTCCAAGCCAATTTTCATCCGTTGTGTAATCTGTACTCACTGAAGGACAGTTGAAATAATACACCCTGTGAAAGGATAATGACAAAAAACAGCAGATAAAGCAAACAACAAGTCACATCACAACCAAATGAAGATAACTCCTGTAAAATCTATTTGAATAACTTTGTTCTCAGAGAGAAGAATGATAGAAAACTGAATTCATATCCTGCTTTGCAGATCTCCTGCCAAAACCAACACATTGTCAAAGCTGCAGGAAAAACTCTGTCTTTTAAAGTACTAATAAGAGTAGTTCAAATACTAACATGTATTGTCAGTGATGTCCAAGTATTTCACACTTTCATAACAAATCGAATGAGTCCAAATTTTGATTTCTTTCACCCCAAAAAACATCCAATTTGTGCCACTTCCATATGTGATACTAATTTCAATAAGTATTCAATAGTTTCAAAGCATCTACAGTCAGAACAGTCATGCTGTGTTTTATCTATTCGACATGAGACGTGTATTATAATTCTGTACCAGAAGAAGAGAGTTGTGGTAAAGCCGGATGTATACAATGGCTAAAGGAAGTAGTGCAGACACCCTTAACTTTATTAGTCCCAATACTGTCAGCTCCGACTACGCAAGAACTTTAAAATTGATCCATAGACAGTGGCATCCATTATTACTACAGTAAACAGTGTGCTGCTTTGTGATGTCTGCGCTCTTCTTCTGTGCATGCAGGTCGCTTTGGGGTCATAAACTGTTAACACAAACGTCTGACTGCGGCTGCATTTAATTAGTAGTAAGAACACCCACACAAAAAAAAATTACGATTTCAGCAACAAATTGGAATTGAGTATAACGACCTGCTGTGTGAAGTACATATTTAGGCCAATCTGGGGGACATTTCCTGGGCCCTCGACTGATTTTATGTAGTATCAAAAGCAGTTCAAGCATGGTATATATTTGGCCCCCAAGCTCAGGCAATTCATACAGATGGAAACTGTTTTCTTAGCGAGAGCATTTTTCTTTCTTTTTACAGAGAAATCGCAACCTTAATAAGATAAAAATGTTGAGCACGACACTAAGTATCCACCTTTTAATTGTTAAGCTTTTTTGTTTCTTTTTAATTACATAATAAATAGGAGCATTAAGTATCCAGTGACTATTGCTCGAAAGAAGTGCACCACTTTCTGCAGTTAATTGGCATATTTAACTTGGTTAAATAAAGAAAACAGTTTCAAAGTAAGAGTGAATCAAATCCTAATATTGTCTCAAAACAGATGAGAAAAAAACACTGCCAAAAAAGTTTAATCAGAATGCCTTTCTCTAAACCTGCAAAACTCTTTTGAATGCTTTGGATCTAAAACTATTTGCAGATCCCTTTCCCCAAAAATTACAAGTTTGTTTGTTTCAGAAAATATATTGTGTACTTTTTATTGACAGGGTAAAAAAAAAAAAAAAAAAACTTCTCCAAACTTTTGAGTGTTGTGATAAAATTTATAATTTTGTCACCTGCAAGTACTATCATCATAACAAGTGTGGCAAAAGGTTTGGACACCGCATCAAACATAATATCACCCCAGAAAAACTAAACTTTTAGAATTATTTTGTTTTCTGTTAATAGTAAAATTACTGCATAAACTGAACTCCCAAACCTTTTGCAATGTATTTGTTTCATTAAAACATTCACCAACGTGGAATGTTTAAAACAAATACTGGAAAAACAAAAGCCAATTTATTTTCCGAAAGTTGATTTCAAAAGGTTTAATTCAAATGATGAGTATGCCTGTTCAGTGTGCCACATTTACATCCAGAAACATATAAATTATAAAGACATTGACCACTTAAAATATCCCAATCATGAATTTTTCTCTAACATGGGCATGTGTTTTTGTACATATTTTCTAAAAACCCGACAGAGCAAAGCAACAAGACCAGGAGAAAAGGAGAGCAAGAGAAAGAGAGATCACAGGTATTGATTTTCTTACTTTTAGTGGAGGTAAGGAGGCAGGCTGGGATTTACCTGGTAGGGAGAAAGGTAAAGAGAGTGGAAGAAAATGTTAGAAAACAATGAACACACACATCAAGTAGTACGGTTTACTGTGGGGTCCAACAGTGACAGTGAATTATAGATTTCTGTATTGTAAAGGACAGAAAGAGAGGACAAGACACATTCGCGCTCACAAACATGCACAGTTTACTAGTATCAGTGATGGTTATGCAGATGTAGATGCAGCTGTTCACTTAAAGTCACTTTGTAAGTCATTTCTGGTATGCCTACAATCATTGTCTGTTTGGAAGACCCATTTGTGAAAGCTTCAGCTTCCTAGCTAATGTTTTTAGATGTTCCTTAATGTTTCCACATAACGTTTTTGCTTCATTCTGCCATCTATTTTGTGAAGTTCAACTTGCCCTCATCCAGTAAACCCCAACACAGCATGACTACCACCACTCCATCTAACTTTAAAACTTCACAGTTAGGATGGTGTTGTCAGAGTTTGCCTTTTTTTTTCTCAAAATGTAGCAGTAGTCTTCATGGACAAATATTTAAATTTTAAATTGACCACAGGGCATGTCTCAAGAATTACAGCTGTGAGTTGATTGACAAACTAATTTTGCTTTATGTGTTGCTTTTGGAGTAGTGGCTTCTCCCTGTCTGAGTGGCCATTAGGCTCATTTCTTATATCTTTTTCTTGGGTTTCATTATCAAAGATCTTTAGTAAACATTTCAAATAGGCACTTGAGGAAATCCTGCACCACCCATAATGAACACTGTTAATGATTTCAGTCCTCTATTCATTGGCAACATTGAAGGTATTACAAGATAAATCAGTTTGCTTTAAATTTGGAGTTGACAACAAAGCCATGTGTGATTGACAACCATGAAAACTTGAAATAACAGCTAATATATTTATAGATTAAATAAAAAAGGCTGTCGAGGAACCTTTCTTAGCTGCAGCAGTTGGTAAGTCATCTTCTCTCAGGCCAAGAAGCAATGCTTTAAATTTCCTGATGGCAGCATTCTACATCCCAGCAACAGAGTCATTTATGGAGACTGTATCTTTTCATGTACACACCCCAATGAATGCAGTCCTCAGAACCTGCTCTGCCCCTGATCATAACGCTGGTGGCAAAATTCTCCGATCCGCCCTTGGATTTTCATGTACTATTGACTGTGGAGAAAAGGTGTAAAAGTCTGTGTGTGTCTCTGTTTTGTGTGTCAATGGGTGCCAGTTCTCCTGTGCATGCCCTGTGTGTGTGTGTGTGCGTGTGTGTTTGTGTGAAGAGCAGCAGGAGAGCAGTCTAAGTACCCTGAGGATAAAATATGTGAGAGGAGATAAGAGTAATACACAAATACCCCTGGATTAGGCTTCTTATTGTCACTGTCAACACTCAACTGAACATACATCCAACATGCAGACACACATCATATCATATCAAAATATATATATATATATATATATATATATATA